>JARFYF010000029.1:15927324-15942611 GCA_030265395.1 Rhina ancylostomus | reverse complement strand
AAAGCACGATAGCCCAGTCTGTATTTAGCTTCTCTGATGTAGAGGAGGTAATGTTGTGAACACTAAATGCAGTACAGTAAATTGGAAGAACTGCAAATGAATTAGTGCTTCATGTGGAAAGACTGCTTGGGTCCCTGGACAGTGTGAAGGGAATAGGTGAAAGGTGTTGTACCTCCTGTGGGTGAATGAAAAAAATAATTTAAATTAACTAATACCTTTAGCATTGCAAAACATATTAAAGCAATTACTAAGTGTACCAAATCAAATTTAATGCCCACCCAAATAACAAATTAGGCCAGATAGCCAAAAGCTTGGTAAAAGAAGTATTAAAGTAGGAAAGAGCAGGGAGGGAATTTTCGAGCTTGAGGACTTGGGTGCTAAAGGTATGGTCACAAATGGTGATGCCATTAAATTTAATGATAATCAGGAGGCCAAACCAAAAGACCACACAAAAAAGGTTAGTGGAAATTACATAGATAGAAATGGCCAAGCCTACAGTGGAATTTCATAATTAAGGCAATTCTTAACTAGGAGCAAATGTAGTTCACAGTAACTTTGGTCTGACCTCGAGTATAGGGCAGGAAGGATAAGAGAGTTTAGCCAGGTGTGTATTAGAATAGTCAAAGGAAGAGGTAACATGGTTAAGGGTTTCAAGAGCTGTTAATTACACACATGGAAGCTGGAATTTTATTTTGGATGGTGTTGCTGGGGGTGAAATATGGATGAGAAATTAAAGGGAGAATGTGGAACAGCTCTAGATTAGGAAAAGAAGCTACTGTAGATGATTCTTTACCCATGATCCAAATGGATAAGAATCAGATTGGTGAGGTCGCACATAGCTGAACAGAAGAAAGATTTGGAAGGAGGGTGGAGTGGTCAGCAGTATCAAAATCTGTAGACTGGTTGAGGGGAATGATTATGGTTTAATTATCTTCACCAAAATTAACAGGCCAAAATTTCTTGGCAGTTCTCCACCAGCATTTGCCAGTCACCTGCCTGCTAAGTCCACATTTATCTTTAGCAGATCTTAGTGGCAGTGTCCTCGGTGAAGCCAGCAAAGTAGGGCCTTCTGGACATTCGTAGTAACATGCCATGTCCAGAACAAGCCCACCTCATAGAAATGCAGAAAAATCATTGACTGCCAGCTAAGCTGCACCCACCTTCTTAACTAAATGTCAAAGTATTTGAATATTTTGGAATGTCTGTGGCATTAAAAACCCAAACCAATTAACAAAATGTAATTCGCCTTGATTGATTTGAAAGGTATCTTATTTTTCTCTCTCACAGCCATTGAAATAAAGTTCTAACTTTCCCAGCCAATGCATATTCAGCAAACAGATTCCCAACATGGGTATTGTATTGTAGGAAGTTGGCTTTTCCTTAATTCTGTGCATCAGACAGTAATCAACAAGTCCCTGGCAGATACCTATCAAGAAGTTTGCGCTTCATAGGAAGATGGCAGCAGTTTCAGCTCTGCATAGAAAAATGACAGCAGTTCCACATAGAATTGCTGGCATTTCTCAGGAAAATATGGCCTATTTTTTCAGTACTGATATAAAAGGAAAGTACTGCATGCTGGAAAACTGTTTCTAAAAACTAAGTTGGAAATATTTAGTAAGTTAGACTCATCCACAGAGAGAGAGAGAGTCGGTGTTTGAGTTACCGGTGGATGAACTTTCATCTGAAGTGACTCTGAAGTGTCTTTAATAACTTTGCCCACTGGTGCTGTGACTGGGGCAGTAATCTAATTTCGTCATTCATATGTTTGCCTGAATTGTCAGTACATCTTCCCACACATGCATAATTAAGTATTTAGTTATTTTCATTCTCTGAATTTTTATAGAGGAGCTGGTTTAATCTCTTTTGGCAGCTTTGTGTTCCTTCAGATGCTCATTTCAATTACCATTCTCACAGAGCAAGAAGCAACCATGTTCACTTATGTTACTCCACTTACCAAATGCAAGTGTATAAGATATTTTTACCTTGATTTCTACTTGGAACTACTTCTAACGACTTGGTGGTATTTGGCAATTTATTGTACTGGAAATCAACTCTATACACCTGCATTTTAGCATTCCATAAATTGGTACAATAGCTCAACCTTGTCACCTTGGCATTTCCAACACTATTTCACCTGGGACATAATTTTACAACCTGCAGAAACTGATGGAAAGTGGTTTTTGTCTTTTATCATCTTAGAGGGGTCTAGCCAATATATGATGGAGAGCCTTAACACAACCTCAGATGGATATAGGCTCACCCTACAAAACTCTTGCTAGTGATGTAAGTGGAAGTTAAGATGTGTTTTTGGCTATTTGTGGCAGGTACACTGGATGACTACGTGTTGGCTACATGAGGGTTGTGCAACAATTTGTTTCAGAAAAATAATGCCAAACATTATTATAAGACACACTGAGGAATATGCCTGCATCTTTCAGTATCTGTAACAAAGTTAAAATTACAAGGTGTTCACAATGGAGGGCAAGTTTAGAGTACTGGGGAAGGTTCTTGTCATGCACAAACACAAAATGCTGGAGGAACTCTGGGTCAGGAAGCATCTATGGAGGGACTATCTGTGTGGCTGAGCACAGCTCCAATGCCATAAATGAATTTGCCAAAGACACCACTGTTATTGGTCAAATCACAAGGGTGATGAGTCAGTGTAAAGGAGCGAGATAGGACACCTGGTTGAGTGGTGCTGCAACAACAACCTCTCGCTCAACATCAGTAAAACCAAAGAACTGATCGCTGACTTCAGGAAGAGGAAGGAGGGTGAACGTGCCCCAGTCTACATTGGTGGATCAGCAGTGGAGAGGGTCAGCAGCTTTAAATTTCCAGGCATTAACATATCAGATATGTCCTGGACCCTGCACATAGATGTTATCACAAGGAATGCATACCAGCATCTCTGCTTAGAAGGTAAAAGAGGTCTGGCATATCACCGAACACTCTAACAAATGTCTACAGGTGTACTGTTGAAAGTATCCTGACTGGTTGCATCATAGTCTGATACAGCAATTTAAATGCACAGGAATGTAAGAAGCTGCAGAGAGTTGTGAACTCTGCCCAGTACATCACGGGCACATCCCTCCCAACCATCAGAAGTATCTACATGAGGTGCTGCCTCAAGAAGGCAACCTCCATCATCAAAGATCTCCACCATTTGGGCCATGCCATCTTCTCGCAGCTACCATCGGGTAGGAGTTACAGAAGCCTGAGGTCCCACACCACCAGGTTCAAGAACAACTTCTTCCCTTCAACCGTTCGGTTCTTGAACCAGCCTGCTCAACCCTAATCTCTCAGTATAGCAGCACTGTGACCACTTGTACCATTTTGCTCTACAATAGAGTATGCTGTTATGTTTGTTCTAATTGTGTTCTTTATTGTGTAATTTTGTATAATTTACGTTTTTCTTGCGGATGTTATGTCTGTAATGCTATGTGCCTGTGATGCTGCCGCAAGCAAGTTTTTCATTGTACCTATGTGTACATGTACTTGTGCATTTGACAATAAACTTGACTTTGACTATCTGTTATGGTTTCTCTTATAGTTTCTCATTCTTTCAAACATACTGGATGCCTTCAGTTCATTTTTCAGCCTGCCTGTAAACATGTATTACTAGCACCATCAATGCCAATTTATTAATTTAGAAACATTTCATTGCTTGTACAGGGACTTTATGTGATCAGACTCTGTGGGGTAGAAATTAGTCTTTGGTTACTGAGGCTGTATCTAATATAGTATCAACCACCTCTTATTCTGGCACCATTTTCCCATATTTTTTGATGCTGTACTTTTGTATATCTTCTGTATTCATCTCTTAACACCAAAGCAAATTTTGTGAGCAGCACTTGTGTTTCAGGTTTTTTTTTCTTATGGGTTGATGAGTTTATGTATTTGAACACCCTTCTAATTTAAGTCCTTTTGAAGGGGTAAGTTGAACAATATTTCATTTATGTTTCTGGTATGTAAAGGGGTGAGAATGTACCTAAAAACAAAAAAAAAGTTTACCAGTTGGACTAAAGACCCAATATTGATAATTCTATAATGTAAAGATGAACATAATAACTTTCTCAGTAACTTTGAATAGGACAGCTGTAGGATCAAGATTGTAGCATCCTTTCTCCTCTTGTTCAAGAAGTGCTAACCTGGAACTAGATCTGTACCTTTTAATGTGTATTAAAGGATCATTGACTAGCATGCCAATGACAGTGTCAGTCAGAGGCTAGCATTTGCAAAACTCAGTGGGGTCCATTACACAATATAGTGAGTTCCTTGACTGGGGATGGGTTCAAGGGTGAAAAGAAAGCTGGCGTTGGGGGCCGGGCATTTTGGATGGGGATAGAAGCCTAGGGAGGGTTGACTTGAGATCTAAACTTTTTGGGCAGGTGCCTGGAAATCACTGGGCTGAGATGTGCTCCAGGAGATTCTCTTTTGGAGAAATGAAAGCATGGTTGTTTCAAGAGTGCTCAATGTCAAGCATTCCTCAGAATAATGCCGCCTAGTTGCCCAGGCAATGCTTCAAATGATTGTTGCACTGCAAATGACATCCTTTGTGTAACTGAGACTGGAACTGAATGCTATAACTTGGAAATTCTAGGCCACTGTACGTTGCATTGTATTCTGTGAAAGGTGACTTCACTGACTTCCAATGACGATATTTCTTGAGACTTCCCTTTTGTTCCTTTTTGGAAAACAAATTAGCAATTACCTTTCAGAAGGGATATTAAAACAGTATAATACAGCAACCAAACGACCATAGATCGCATAAATGCTTTTTGCCAGGTCCCAAAAAAGGTGAAGTACAAACTTTGGGAATGACAGAGAATGAGGCTCTAAATAGTGACTGCTCTTGAATGTGTGGTTTCTTCTGGCTAAACTTTAAAAAAAAAGACATTAATGAAAACTTTCTCCCAAAAGTCAAATTTATTTCATTTGTTTTGACTTAACAATTCCAGATTGTTATCACTTCACTGATTTATCCCCTTAACCAGTTGTTGGTTTTCTTGCTGGCAATTTTATATCACAGTACAGAGATACACATGCTCCTTTACTATTCCTTAACTTTAAAAAAAAATCACAAAAGAAGTATAGTTGAGGATGATTGAATTCATTTTTTGAAAAGTAGAGTCTTTTTTTCCTGATGTGATGAGAGGAGCTACCTCAGTGAGCAAGACTGGATTTGTTATAGTGAGTGCAAAGAATCGACACTAGCTTTTCACTGAGGTGGAAGAAGGTATTTCTGGTCTGCCCATTTGACTTCTCGTGTTCTCCTATGTGAAGGGCCCAGTGATACCCAATGACATCCATGTGCATGACCCTTCTTAACTGTGAGGATCTTGGGTGTACCCCAAAGGCAGTTATTTTCTTTCATTGACTGGGCACTTCAGGGGACATTTGACCTTGCAATTTTGTTGAAGGCAGTCATTGCAGAAGCAAGTCTGGAGCTCCAGGTTCTGTTTTCCTTATCCATTCCATACGTTTTCTCACTTCCCCACCCCACTTCCCACCTCCCACCTCCCAAATTTTCACAGCAAAAGCTGCCAGAAAATAAGATTAGCTTCATGTATATAGTCGAAGGGGAAAAAAATTGTCAGTACTTCTCTCTGAATAGGTACAGCACAACATGTTCCAAACTGACTACCTAATCTCTGATACATCGTTATTTATTTACGAGAGATTAAAATTGTTTTATGCAATTTTGTAATTTTACATATTGCGAGAAATAGTCTCTTTAATTGAAGTAACACACAAGATGCTGGATGAACTCGACTGTTCATTTCCCTCCATAGACGCTGCCTAACCTGATGCGTTCTTCCACAATCTTGCCTGTTGTTCCACATTCCAGCATCCGCAGTCTCTTGTGTGTGTCTTTAATTAGAGTCCTTCCAATAAGATTAGTTGTCACCAATATGTCATTTTCCTATTTTCAGATGATCCAGTTGCTGACCTTGGCAAATAATTTGGGCACGCATGACTGCACAGGTGTTAGTGGCTCTAGCTCAGCATCTTCACTGTGTAAATATGGTTTTTACTAAACCAGATTTCATTTTTCTGGTTGTGCCTGACTCACTGGAAGCTGTCGTGCGGCAGTTTTGATAAAAAGATAATGGGATTTTCAACTTATTTTTGCTGTCAAGTGTATGTTTTCATAAGAACCCAACACACCTGAAGCAGTACATAACAGCATAATACAATAATGAAAAGAACAAAGAGAGGGACAACCAAAAAAGGCAACGGTTAACTTGAATTTATAAATATTACTTTGAAAAAAGAAAATAAGGTTGAAGGGGACTGTCTATTGGTCTGGTACAAGAAAGGAAAGCAGACTGAGAATCTTGATGTTAGATAATAAATGACCTAGGATAATGGTAGATGTTTCATCTTCAAAGGAACGTGAAATGAAGTTTGCTGCTGACGCAAGGCAATTCCTGCTATAAGTAGATCCTACAAATTGAAAGCAGGATCAAATGTTGCTTAAAGAGCATTTTCTTCATAAAATTCTAGCTACACAAAGTGGTCTCTATCACTGATTCTCATGTAAGAGTACCTGCTTCACTTAAGGGCCCTTGTCTTTGGCTCAGAGGCTACAACAATATACAAGTCAAGTGATCCTTCTAAAATAAGTATTCCAATATTTTGCTAGCACCCTCTGCCATCATAGAAATGTTTGCTCCTCCTGTTGCACAATGTATCATTTCTGAATGATTATGAAGCATTTTTGTTTGTGCCACTGTTAATGATCAGGTATTTATCAAATGGAACAATATAATTTGGCTTGTCAATAAATTCTTTTGTAAGGTCAATTTTCTGTACATTTCAACAGCAATGCCAGGTTTAAACTATGCCCAGTCAACAAGGAGAAAGTGCATGTTACACAGCTTAATTCCCCTTATTTGGTTACTTCTGAAGGAGTACCTAGTTGAAGTTCAAGAAATATTAATCTTTCTTGCACACTCAACAGCTTAGACTGTCAATTTCACTCTGAAGCTTCAGCCAACTCAATCTCTAAACCTTTTTATCAGCATGTGTATCATCATGCAAGGGCAGTTTCTCCAACTGATAGGTCCACAGATCAACAGAACACTCCATTACACAGCACATGTTTCTACCTGGACTGGCATGCTGACAACATTTATGAGTCTTTTTGTTTCTCTTAAGCACTAATGTTTTCATCCAAGAAAACTGTATGCTGCAATTCAGGAATGAGTCAATGATCCATTCATACTCATTAATCAGTGTTAGCTTCTAAATACTAAATTTCNNNNTGACTCCAACAAAACATTATCTTCCTCATAAATTAATGGTAGATTATTCCATGAACTACCTCACAACAACAAGTTGAGTTTCTATGGAGCTTACAGATAAGAGAAGAATGACACTTTCTCTTAAGGAAGGAGAAAGATAATTGGATTGGGCTGAAGGTAAATAATTTAATTTCAGCAGAATGAAATAATCAGCTGTTTCTTTGCTGCAGCTCAGTACTTGTGGGGAAATTGACCACTGTGCATGCTGAGTCAGGTGGCAGCCAATCCCAGGGCAACCTTAAATCGCCAGCATTGGGGAAGAATTGAATTAAGGCCAATTTAGGCTTGTCCTTCTCCAGAATCTATCAAAATATAAAATTAAAATTCCATGCACCATTTGGTTTGAGTGGCTATTTAAGAACAGAAGTATAGGTTGCTTAACATCTGGTTGAAATCAGAGGAGCATATACCTCTCTATTATATATGAAAATTGCAGAGTCCAACAACTAATGCAAGGTCCCAATTTTGAATATTTAGGAAGCTTTCCACCCGTTTCAAGAGGCAGGCTACTTGCATAGTTAAAAGCTAATCCTTTTTTTTGCTTTGTTATCATCCAAAAAAGAGGTTAATTGCAGCAATTCAGGAGTGAGATATTTCCCCACACCTTTTGCCATGCTGACCCCATTTTCTTATGTTGCCTGCATGATTTCAAGCAAGAAGCAGTTAGAGTCACTCTTAAGGAGTTTAAGGCATGTGGTTTGATCTTGGAATGGTAAACAATTTCCAGCCAGGAGAGGGCATCATGTTCCAGCTTGAGGTGGTCAAGTTAGATCTGCCACTGGGTATTCTAGTTGTTCATTTACCAAGTTGAGTTTAAGCTTGTGTACTATTAATGCAAACCGCAAATGTCTTCTGTTCCAAAAAGAACAGTGCACATTGAAGCAATCTTGAATCAGAGAAGGAAAAGTACATTGAAAATATCAAGGCTATCTGTAGAGGAATCAGCTAAAGGAAGGGAACAACAGTTAGACATCATTTGAATACGAGTCAGTAGCAGGAGGTGACCATGAAGCTTTGTGGCAACCAGAGATTGCACAGGGAGATGGTGTAGTAGAAGTGTTTGGAGAGTTATCTGTACATGATGAAAGATGGCTGCAGTCTTGAGGCTATGTGTCAGTGAAATTGGAGATGTCAATAAGTTAAGGGTGAAAACAGAGAGGATGATGCCAAGGATAGTCGGAGGGGAAACATTTTTTTGGAGTTGAGAAGATTAGAATGAGGTGCAAATCAAGACAGAGGAATCATTCAATAGTGGGGCTAAGATTGGGCAGGAGGTAAGTCATTTCGGGAAGGAAGTAGCTTAGAAAGGTAGTTAGTGACAAGTATCTTAAAATAGAGACTCCTTGGAATGTGAAGGAGGCCCCAGCTGGGCAAGATGCAATACTGCACTCAATATAGTCCACTTTGTGGTTATCAGAGAGATCTGATCCAATGAACATTAGATCCAAGGTTTCTATACAGGGGAGATGAATTATGCAGGTGCTGAAATGTTCCTTGGTGAACTAATTTGCATTTGATTATTTTACCTTGCCACTAATAACTTCCTCCAACTTTTATGCCAACAATCTAATGAAAGCACTATTCAAACAAAAAGATCTTTGTAATACAACAGGAAGACAGAAAAAATTCTTTCAGTCACATTCATAGATGATGTTAACTCCAAAAATATTTCATTGTCCCAAGTGTTGTTGCTGCTTTTATTATTTGGGCTGAATATACAGCACTATAATGTAAAACTTTAAGCATTAATTTGCTCCTAGCTTGAGAAGCATATGTGCATTTAAACCCAAATTGACCTGGTTGGGGGCGGGGGGGGTGTGGATGGGGGAGTGGGGGTTTGAAGAAGAAAAAGCTAGGGTAGCAAGTAGGATGCTATGGACTTGAACATAAAGTGATATGCAGAGTATTGGTTTGGAGAAAGCAGAAGCCAAGTGCTTCCCCAAAATTGATGTGGGGGGAGAAAAAAATCACCTGGAGAAATATTACGTAGTTCCTTACATTATCACAGCATCCTTGGCACAATACTGCCAAAGCCTTACATGCAGATAGAAACCTCATATATTAGATATTTCAATTTATCAATAAATGAAATTTCTGAATTAGAAAGATGAATTAAATATAATCTTGCATTTTGATTTTGAATTCCACCAGCTAATATTGACAGATAGATAACAAAGATAATGCTGTCACAGCTCATTACATCAGTTCTTTCTGTGCAATGATTCCTAATGAAGTATGCAGCAAACAATAGCCAGCTGTGGATGCTATATCTATGAAGTTGTCAGAAAGGCATGGTTTGTCAGTCTTGAAATGGCTCATCATTGTCTGATACTTAATTCCATTCCACAGCGATCACAGTGGTGGCTGCCTTTGAATGCAACAGCCCAGTGCAGTTTTTCAAGTGGTCTCTTTTGTGAAGGAATTAAGTCTACTGAAGTCAAGCATTTGGTTGGTGTTTTATTCCTTCTCATTGTTGTGTTTGCATTGTAGGGATTCCTGCTGTTCAAAATTCCGTCATTTTCTTTCTATTCAGATGTTGTCAATATCAGCAAAGTTTGAGGTTCTCACAGTAATTGTGCCAATTTGACCAGCAGAGCTAACTGCATGCCAAGGCTGATTTATCCAGCGACTCTGTGTGTATTTCTTTTAATTTTTACTGTGGTGTGCATCGTATGGATCTCTTCTGGCTCTTACTTCTGACTCTTCTAGAGTAAAGCTGTATGTTCAGATTTTGAATCAGTTGGTTTATCTCCTGGCAATCTGATGGAGGAATTGGACCTTCCCATAACTTGGCCTTTTGTCATCAACTTAATATTTCAAATCTTTGCCTTTCAAAAAGATCTTTGTTCCTGATGCAACTTTCCTGAGTCACAGGGTGGAAATTGTCATTGAACTTGATTCACTAAATTCTGTTGGACTAAGTCAGGTTCACTTTACCAGTCTAAAACCAGTTGTTGTGCAAACATAAAAGGTTAATTTTAGCCCAATTGAATGTCCTGGCTGATCATGTTCTCAGACTTATTTTGGTTCTCGTGGCTTCCCCACTCCAGTGATGATGTGTACATATTTCCACAGGCAATGATTTTGGTAAGCCTGATTTTTCACAGTGGTGGGATGATGTTTCAATCCTGTAGTGGCAGCAAGTATTAGAGTATGAGCATCAGGACTTTAAATTCCTGGTATCCTACGTACCCTTGTCTAACAAAACCCAAAAGCTGCATCAGCTGATGGAAAACAAGGTTGTTTTGCATGTTCAAATGAGACAAATTACAGCAACTTTGCAAGAGTAATTTAGTGTTTATCCCTAACAGCCAGTCCAAATGTTGTAGAAGTGCTGTACCATTCTGACCACAGAGAGGAAGCCCAAAACAAAAATCCCAGATTTTCATTCTGCGTCTAAATACTAGTTTTCATTCCACTTTTGTTGTTAATGGAACCGGCTTCTTGGAAAGAGAACCTCCTTCCTTGCCGTGACCTTTCTCCAACAGTCTTTGCAGGAAGACCATAAAGAACCAGGGGAGTTATCAGTGAACCTATTCTGAATTGCTGTTTCCAGTTGTGAAATTGGCCGAAAGTGAATACAACCCTGTTTGTAGAACTGATTTGCTATTTTGTATAAATGTCTGGCTCACTTGCTGGAAGTTTTTCTGTAATTGGGTGTATTGTGTCGATAACTTGGGTGGGAAATTTACTGGTGATGTTCTGACAAGATTAAGTGGTTTGAAATATGCCATTAAGACGATATGGTATGAAATGATCAGAACATTGAGACACAAGTAGCAGATGAGGCATTAAACTAAGGCTGTTCTATCTGCCTGGAAACAGCGGGTGAAAAAGCCTATGATTACTTTTGAAAATTAAAATATGCTACAGATATTTTATCAATACACCTTCAGAAATTACCACAGAAAGAGATTAACTAGCAAATCATTATAATTGATTTTTATAAGTAGTTCAGATGACTTAACATTTCTTTTGCATGTGTGCTTCATGTGTAATAGGTAATGAAAGATATTGGGTATCCTGCAATCACTTTAAGGTGTGATTATAAATCCAAATTCTTTCTTGCGGCCTTTCTCTACTTCTTTGTCTTTCCTGAATCTAATGCTGGTGGTTGGAATACAGATCCTGATCAGCAATGGATTGGTTATGAAAGTATGCACATCGGTCAGCATCATATCGGGATATACACATTTCTTGAGCCATGTTTTCCCTTTTGGTTTCAAAATCAATGATGTGGATCTTTTTGGCACCCTGCTGCAAAAATATTTACATAATCACATATATCTTGTTTATGACTTCCAGTTAATGGTAAGTATCTGAAGCACTAATGCACAGATCAGGAGATGCTTGGTAGAAACCACCAGCCCACCTTGTTACGTGTGTGTGTTTAAGGTATACTGGGGCTCGGACATGTAGTAGTTAGGATGGTGGGAAGAAGTAGTGAAGGGGTTTGAAAAGAAAATTTACTGAATGAGGAGAGTAGTAATTTGTTTAGCAAGATGGTTGTTTCCTGTGATTTATTTGCATTATATTCCACACTTGATACCATGACTGTTTAATTGTGAGATGTAAGCAGATATAGGGCTTGTGGAGAACAATGATCTATAGTTATGCAGCCATGTAAATGACATATTTGATCTCTGGAATGTAACTGCACAATTGTGGTCTGAGCATGCAACCCATTACTATTCTTGAAGCCATACTGGAGCCCAACATCAGCAAAGTACTCTTTATTATGTTCTTTGCAATACATTCTCAAATTGAATAATGCATACCTGACATACTTGGCATTCGTTGCCCAGGGGCAGATAACAATAAATGTGTACTTGTCTGCTATTATTTTTTTTCATTTAACTTGTTCCAGATTGTTGCAAGGGTTGGATATCTCTAAAGGTGTGGAGTTGACTGAACTTCAATCCATCTGCATGTAAGACATGGGGAAAGGAGCAGGCCATTCAGCCCTTTAAGTTTACTTAATCATTCATTTAGATTATGACTGTACCTGTAATATGTATTTATTCTAGATCCCTTGTATACCTTAACAAAAGTCTACCTCAGTTTTAAATACAATTGATTTGTATTCATTAGTATTTTAAGAGGTGGAATTCTACATTTCCATTACTATTCTGGAAATAAAAGGTGTATTATATAATTTCAAAATACGACTCCATGTTCTGGATTTTTCTCCTTATGTTAAATACTTGAATCAAACCCTGTTGAATTACAGATCAAGTTTACACAGCCAGTTGTCATGAGTTAACTCTCTTTAAGATCATGTAAAGTTTTGATGAATCATGACTGTACTCCCTCTGAGGCCAATATACCTTTCCTAACTGGTGGTTCCTTAAACCAGGCATGTTGCTCCAGATGTGATCTGGCCCAGGCTTTGTACAACTGAAACTTCACATCTGCACTTTTGTACTCCAACTCCCTTGACATGAAGGAAATATTCATTTTGTTCCTTTAATTGCATTTTGAACTTGGTGACTAGCTTAGTGACTTGGTTATGTGGATGGCTAAATCCATTTCTCATTGTTAATTCTAAAATATTGAGAGACCAGAATTAACTGTGACAAATGGGTTTAACCATCAAACACTAAAATCAGTATAACTTTGTAAAACATGCATTTTATCCAGTTCTTTCTCTTTCCTCCCTGCTGGTTATTAAACCTTTCCTCGGTCATCTCCAGCTCTGTGCAGTAATGCTAATGACCTTGTGCATAGTACTTTATAATTTGAGGAAGTCCATATGGATAACATATTTATATAGACCCTAAGGCAAAGGAGCAGAAGTTGGCCATTCGGCCCATCGAGTCTGCTTCGCCATTCTATCATGAGGTGATCCATTCCATTTAGCCCCACTCTCTCGCCTTCTCACCATAACCTTTGATGCCCTGGCTACCCGGATACCTATCAATCTCTGCCTTAAATGCACCTAATGACTTTGCCTCCACAGCTGCTGTGGCAACAAATTCCACAGATTTACCTTTCTCTGGCTAAAGAAATTTCTCCGCATCTCTGTTCTGAATGGGCGCCCTTCAATCCTGAAGTCATGCCCTCTTGTACTAGACTCCCCTACCATGGGAAACAACTTTGCCAAATCTACTCTGTCCAGGCCCACTGAATCTGTGCCAACCGCCCCTGTGTTTGGTGCTTTGCTCATCCCTGATTTTCATCATTCCCTACGTGGCAGCCACACTGTCAACTACCCGGCCCAAACTGCGAAATCCCTCCCTAAACCCTTTCTCCTTGCTACATTCCTTCTATTCATTTCCTAAAACATCCCCTTTCAATTATTCGTGGCCTCTCCCCGTCTCTTTACATAGCTCTGGGGCAAATGCTCTTTGGTGACGCTTTTAAGAATGGCCTTGGAATCTTTTGGCACATGAAAGGTGACCAGTGTACATAGGGTTTGGTTGCTGAATGTGTTTCTTTAATGAATTCTGTTCTATTCTGTTCTCCACTTCTCTTCAGAACATGTATTGGACCATGAAACAACAGTTGGCTCACCATACAGTTAACGGATGCAATGTAAGGCCTGGAGACCTGTTGGCCTCTGGAACTATCAGTGGCCCTGTGAGTATCAGAGGTCTTCGTCCTATCTCATATCTAACATTTCTCACAACTAATAGGAGGCCATTTGGCCCATTGAGTATATGTCGGCTCTCAGATCTATTCCCCTATAACCTATGCTCTCTCTCACATGCCCATCAACTCTCCCCGATTCCCCAGCCACCCACCAATACACGCGGCAATTTACAGCAGCCAATTGACTGACCAGCCAGCGCATCTTTAGGATGTGGGAGGAAACCAGAGCACCCAGGGAGAGCTCATGCAGTCACAGGGAAAATATGCAAACTCCACACAGACAGCGCCCAAGGTCAGGATGGAATCCAGGATGCTGGAGTTGTGAAGCAGCTGCTGAGCTACCATGATGTTCTTTTTGTTACCCAATGGGAAAGAAATACATGGGCTGTCACAGATCCAACAACACTGGATAATTATGTGTTATTTTTACTGATTAGGTGCTATCTTTGCCACATTTCTCTGCATTTGATGCTGAGCTGCAGTCAATTATGCAAGGTTAATGTTTATCAAATGGCCACAACATACTGGAGGTTATGAGCTGAACCACTTGATATTCCTCTCTAAACATCAGGAGGTTTGGGACTCCATACACCCTTGCTAGCAGCTCCACCCTGGGGCTCTCCCATCTGTGCTGGTTGGTGCTCAGTGGTCAGCAAGGCCTCTATGCTCCCATGCTGTGTGAGTCTATAACACATGGGTGGTTGGCACAGACCCAGTGGGCCGAAGGGTCTGTTTCTGTCCTGTATGTGGGATGATAAATGGAGCACAAACTCGCTACAATTTCCCTGCAGCTACTCTGTGAGAAAGAAGGAAGAGTATTGGTTAACATACTATTTATTAATTAATTCAGTTTCATTGAATGTTTTAGATTCTTTTATAGCGTTTAAGCTTTCAGTTGTTTTAATAATTAATACGTTTACAATGTTCCTAATTAACATTAAATTTTAATGGTTTTTGAATGCTCTTGACGTCACACTGTGTGTAATGGAATATATCTGGTCATGTTCTCCAGAGCCCAGAGAGCTTCGGCTCAATGTTGGAGCTGTCGTGGAAGGGAACAAAAGCCATTGACCTGGGCAGTGGGCACAAGCGCAAATTCCTTCAGGATGGTGATGAAGTTATCTTGACTGGTGAGGCCACAGAGAAAATGGCATTGGGACTCCTTCATTTAAAAGGCAGTTGGATGGTTACGTGGATGGGAAAAGCTTTGAGGGATATGGGCCAAATGCTGGGAAATGGGACTAACTTAGCTGGGCCTCTTGGTCAGCATGGACAAGTTGGGCCGAAGGGCCTGCTTATGTGCTGTATTAATCTATGTCTCTATTCCAGCATCTGCAGTCTCTTGTGTCTCCAAATAAATAGCATGGCTTTGAGAGCAGGTCAAAGGCT
>JARFYF010000029.1:15915039-15926216 GCA_030265395.1 Rhina ancylostomus | reverse complement strand
GCCCTCTTGTACTAGACTCCCCTACCATGGGAAACAACTTTGCCACATCTACTCTGTCCAGGCCTTTTAACATTCAATATGTTTCTATGAGGTCTCCCCTCATTCTCCCCAAGAGCTGTCAAATGTCCCTCGTATGTTAACCCTCTCATTCCTGGAATCATTCTTGTGAATCTTCTCTGAACCCTCTCCAACATTGTATTCTATCCACTGTTTTAGTGCCATCTCTAAAGTTCACCTAAATTTTTCAAATATGACCTTCCCTTAAATCCATGCTTTAATTAGCACATGATTGACCAAGCACTTGGTTTCTCTGACCTTGACGATTAAATGCCAGTAACCTCCTGGAATCTAAAGAGGTCTAGAAAATTCTGACTTGTACATCTCCAGTTTTTGCCCCTCTTTCTGCGGACCAGAGTGGACTAGGTTCAATTGAGAGCTTTGACCCGAATCCAAAATTGAAAAGCCAGCAAAATAAAACTGCACATGCTAGGAACTTGAATTATAAACCAAAAATGCTGGAAATAGACAGCAGGTATGCAAGCATCTGAAAAGAAAGAGACTGGAACATTTAGGATGTGCATAACTACCAGAATTAGACAGCAGGTATGCAAGCATCTGAAAAGAAAGAGACTGGAACATTTAGGATGTGCATAACTACCAGAATTAATGCAGAAAAATCTGATCCTTGGACTGTCCTGTCACTTGCCAGACAATAGAAGTTTCTCTGCAGAATTCACTTTGCAAGTTTTGAGATAATATTTTACAACATAAACTGAGTTATTAACTAAAGAATGAAGAAAAATGCTTTTAAATAACACATTTAACATCTTTAGAAGTAGGGTTCCAGTTTGCTTTAGAGCTTATGAAGTACTTGAAGTGTAGTTATGGCCTTAATGTACAAAGTACATGGGCTTGTTTAAGAAATATTAAGATGGCTTTTGATCTCTTGCAGCAAATATTTTTAAAGTTAAAGCCTTGGAATAATGAGAACTCATGGGGGGAGGTGGGTGCAGGATGTTGGAGATGATAGAGGAAAGGGAGAAAGGAGTAATCCATCTTCATTGTGGATTCAGAGGCAAGGAAATGGACATAAAGCAATTACAAAAAAGTTTTTTTTCCTTGCATTCATTTTGATTGTGTTTATAAACTGGGTCTTGTGACTTTTGGACTTTAGATAATTTGTACTGAATGTAACAGATAATGTTAGGAAAGCATGTGAAGTGGTTTGCTTCACTTTAAGATTGGAAGTTTCTGGAACCACACCTCTGTAGTTTCCTACTTATGAAGGAATAAGAATGAAGCAATTGAAAATAAATAAGATCTTTTATAAAGTAATCTTCTATAAATAAGTACAAGTTGACTTTGATGTAATCTCAGGATACTAAATTTTCCTGGAAGCCTGATAATTGAGGGGGGACCTGATAAAGGTTTACAAAATTATGAGATCCACAGGGTTAATGGTAAGAAATTTTTCCACATGGCAGAAGTGTCTAAGACCAGAGGGCACAGGTTCAATGTGTGGAGCAAGAGGTTTAGAGGAGATCTGAGGAAGAATTTTTTTTTCACCCAGAGGGTGGTTGTAATCTCAAATGCACTGTCGGAGAAGGTGGTGCAGGCAGGTACCGACACAACATTGAAGAAACATCTGGGCAAGCACTTGAGTTGTCATGCCATTGTAGGCTATGGAGAAATGCTGGTTAATTAGATAAATATAGATAGTACTTGATGGTTGGCATGGGCACAGTGAGACGTAGGGCTGTATGACTCTATGACTCAAAAAAAACCTCACACCTTGCAGCATAATTTTTAATATTATTTGTTGCACATTTGGTACTGGAGTTATGATTGGAATTGGCATGGTAATTCCCATGGTAACACCTTATTCCCAGCTTTCAACTGGCAATAGTTCTATAACTGGGGTTATAAATCCAAATAAATTTTGAGAGAAATGTCTTTACTCAGAGAGGGGTTAGAATATGGAATTTACTATCACAAGGCATAGGCTTTGTTCATAGGATTATATGAAGTAGGGAGGCAAGAGTCTCATATGAAGCCTAAATACTGGCGGCAACTCTAAATTCTACGTAACTTCTTTTGCTGTGACTCCTCCCAAAGTGCTGATGGCTGAATCATCCCTTTTATCAGTAGTTAGAAGAAGTTGATTATCCGAATAGCTTTGAACAATTGACTGAAAATGCATAAGTGGTAGTTAACTGAGTACATTGCTCGTGGTTGTGTGTGAACCTGCAGGGAGTGGGGCAGGGGGTTGGGAAGATGGAGGTGCCATGCAGCTCTATGGTACATCTGTGGTGACTGGTTTGCTAAGCTTCTCACTAGGGAGCAGTACACCACTGACAGCTGCTGGCTTGTGAAAACAATGATTGGCATGTTCATATTGACAAATTGTTTACTGAATTTTTGTTAGGGTAAAGGACTCTTTTTCACCTCAAACACTGTCTTTGTTTAATAGTACATTGAATATACCCTCCTAGGCAGCCACATACATGGTGCACTAAAACTGACTACCAGGCACAACACAAAATAATCAAAGGGTAAGTAGCTTGTTGTATTTTAGCTTCATTTGCGATGAAATACCCAGTCTTTCTCCACATGAGTACTCCAAAAATGATATATTTCTGAGGGATTAAAGAGTGTATTGGTGTGTCATTGTACTGTGACACTATGTACATTAGAAATATGACCACATTTCAGTAATATTGGTTGTAAACCACTTCAGGTCATCCCCAGCTTATGAAAGGTCTAAATGTAAATCTTTTAATTTATTTATAAGATCATCTGTTGCTTATTTTATGGAAATAATTACAATACTGTATTCATTTATATTGCTGCTAAAATTATGGGCTTTCATTGTTTGTAAGGAAATGTATGGTAAAATGAAAAGAAGGTAAAAAGCTACAATAACTTTATCCTTTCATACTTAGAAGACTAAAACAATGTTTCTTCTGTTCTTGACCTGTTCTTCCTGAGCTTTGGGTTTACAAAGTTTGGGATAATGAGGCAAGGTGAGAAGAATTCGCTTTGAAGAACCATCAGAAATGAAAATGAACCTGCTACTGAGCACAATGAAACCTAATTTAAACTGCAGAGAGAGATGGAGAAGAATGCATGAGCATCACAAATAGACATTGGGCCATCTTTTATCTGATGCAGAGGCCACAAGCATCAAGGACCACAGAGATCATGAGCAGTGGGAGGTCCTTGAACAATGCACTGAAGAAGCTCTATCCTAAAACCTTGAAATCTTGGGCTGCCAGTAAAGTTTCACCCCAGTCTTAACAGCTGTCAGTGCTTTGGATTTTTGTAAATGTTTCTTAATGTCAAACATTTAGAAACATATTTCATCTTTAAGTAGTAAAATTTGAATGTAAAAGTGAACCAATAGTGTATATAAATTACTAAAAAACAATATAACCAAGCCAAAATATTTTTGAAAAAAAAGGAATTTGCTTTCCACTTGCTTCACCATGGCCTTTCAATCCCGTATTGAAATCAATGGGATCACAGATCCAGAATCGGGTCCAACCTGGTGCATGATCTAAGAGACAACTTCCCCAGAATAAATGCTGGGGAGTCTTAATAAGATTGAGTTCTCTTGTAGGACCCCATGGGTGGTTCACAGTCAATGTTTGTGTAGTAAGTTCTGAACTTCCACATTTGACTACACCATGGACGAAGTCGTGGACCTCTGGGCATGTTTACAGCTAAGTGTGGGCCAATCCATTTCAGAAAATCCTCCAGTGTAAAGCAAGGTAGAAACTAAAATATGAAAGCAGAAAGAAACTCAAAATAATTTTTTTAATAATAAGTTAAGAAAGTACAAGAATAGCATTTGAAAGCAAAGCAAGAAAACATAATCATTATTTTTCACTTTGTTTTTAGATGGAATGCTCATGAGCAAATAACATTGTTCTTTTACTTGGTCATTTAGTAAAGGATACAATGAAGCTTTTTCTCTGTACTAGAGGTGAGTATATTTAGACAAACTTGTGTCACTAATATCTAAACTTATTCACAATTACTGCTATACAGTGATTCCAGTGGTTTTGCTCTGAAATATGGTGCCCAGTCCTAAGAGTAACTAGTGACTGGAGAAGCACATCTCCCAAGTTGTGACAAGGTGGAGAATTTTATTTTTTGATGTGCTATTTTTGATCCTGAGATATTGTTTGTGAACAATAGTTGGACAAATTGGAAAGAAAGTCTATTCCCCTTATTTTCATTTCTGCTCATTCAAAATGCATTTTCAAGAACTGGCATGCCATGTCACTACACCTAGTGCAGTCGAAGCTTTCATACTCTTGAAAATGAACCCTTAGCCATTCTATCACTCAGTGAGATTTTATTGGTTCTCATACATAACGTGTAATCAGATTAATAAAGCAAAAATTAAAACTTGATCACTAGTACTGATTTTGCATCAGAGATCTAATTTGAGAGTCCATACAATCTCCAGTCCATCAATGTTATTGAATCTGTTAACACTAATGTTTTGAAGCTGCTGCTTTGACCATAACAGGAAAGGTTCAGTGGAATCCTGTCAGTGTCTCCAATGTGTTAGATTCAACAAAGAAAATGTTTCTAACTGGACTTGTGTGCTTACTGGTATTTACCATGTCAGGGACAAACTAGGATTGGTAAATATTACACAAATAAGGACTGCAACACAGGATTGTAATAGTTGACCTCTGGGTCAGTGCAAGACCTCAAAAATGAGCATGCTTTTATGCACTGTATTTTTCACTTAGCAACCCTCAAAATGCAAAAGCAAAACAATGAGGCTATACTGGTAAAAGAAACATCCTGTTTTCCCACACACAGCACAATCTGACAGTGGAGAAGAAGATTGAAAAATTAATCATCCCAGTCATTCTTGCTCATCTTTAGTAATCCAACTGTAGAAAAACACTAGCCATAGCTGAAGAATCAAAAGATAGTCTGACATTCAGTGAGTTAAATGTAAGGGTAGCCATACCATAGTTGATCTGCATGTTAAGGTAACTAAACCAAAAGATAATTGCATGAATCTTCAAGTGGTACTTTCAACAGTGAGAATGTGTTCTCCAAGACAAAAAGTGCATGCAAAATGAAATTGGCAAGGGTTTAGTTGGAGGTTGAAATGTCATATAGAATTTCAGAAAAGGACAAGTATTTTTTAATGGAACGGAAGGATGGTCTTTAAGAAGTGGGATGAGAAGGCCCATAGAGCCTTTCATGTTAAATATCTGCATGAGACCTAAAAGATAGCCAGGTCATAGGTCAAGATTGGTGACCTTCAAGAATAAACTGAATTTTACCATCATCAGTGTGTTGATAGGCAGTTACAAAGGTTAGTAAAGGTGGCTAAATAAAGGTTGTCAAAATTGATGCTGCAGATTGCAGTGGGCGCAATAAGTTGATGTATTCTTAAAAAGAGATCTTGAAATCTCTGGGCATGGTGCAATGTAGAACAGAGCTGGGGGTGAGTCTTTTGATCTTAAAAGAGGATTGGAAGTAATACATAATTACTCTAAATATAATTTGTTGCAAAACCTTTGCAAGGTAATTTCAATGTTTTGAAGTTACATGTGGAATTTTTATGCATCTGTTCCTTGAAACTAATCCTCATACTGACATACTTAGTGACCAGTTTAAAATTGCTTAATGTTCTTGGCACCTGTTATAATTTAGTATATTGTATTTTATGTTTCTTTCTGAATGACACTACATCATAATAGGTCTAGAGATTCAAATGTGTTATCAGTGCTCAACCTCCCTTGCCAAAATGGTGCACGTTGTGATTCTAACTGCACACTTAAGAATTGTAAAATTTCAGCTTGTGATATATTTTGTGAAATCATTCTGCCTCTGTCTCTGGCTCATTATGTAAGCTTCAGCTCGTGGTCAGAAGGATCCTGTAGTGATACTATGCAGCTCCTCCATACAGATTAGATGTTACTTTGTCTTGAGACTGCTGGATAACTACTGGGACATTTTCTTTGGCTACTTTCCATGTCCCTCATGAGAATTCTGAGTTCACAGGTATTTGGGGAGCACTGCTCATACCTCAGCACCATTTAGGGTCAGTGTGGTCCAGAAGTCTGTCATCAAGCCACGTAAACTGCTGAAGCCACAGTCGCGATGGAAGTTATGGTATTGTAACTCTCTAGATTATGATGTACACAACTTATTTGACATGGATTCATTCTAGGCTGAAGCTGGTGACAACAGCAATGCAGCAATCTGTGCTGTAAACTACTTCATCTAGCCAGTAACAGTGGCTCTCTATAGCAAGAGGAATACTGGTATTATATTTTCCAGTTTTCCCATGCAAAATGAGAAGGTACCAGCCTTGGCCCATGTTGCATACCTTCCTAAGATTAGGGAGCTATTGTCTGTTTTGTTTGCCCACCAGTGTGAAAACATTGCCAGTGGAAGAGGATACCACTTCTAGAATGTGTAGATTATTCATGAATGTGTAATGTATTATGAAGTTTAGAAATTACACCTCTGTGCTGCCATTATTCCAATGAAATAATAGGCCTCCTCCTTGGCAGAAGGAGTTGATCATTTTCCAGTATCTACATTACTTTTTGATTTTTCATTAACCACTTGTGAACAAGATTCATGATTCCTCACAAGAACTCATGGGCAGACATGGAGCTTGGCTGAAACGAGAGCTATGCATCTCCAGAATCATCATCCAATTGACCATCATGAGGCTTTCCAGTATTCTGGAGGAGTTCTGTAATATACCATGCTCCTGTTGTTCAGCTGAAGCTCCAGCTCTACCACTGACTGGGTTGCAAGAAGTGGAACAGTAGGAGCTCCATGGCCAGTCCCCCAATCTGCTGAAACAGTAGGAGCTCCATGGCCAGTCCCCCAATCTGCTGAACTCTGAGTTCAACTGGTCAACGGACATTTCACCTGAACTTTCTATCCACACAATTGCCACCATCTTGCTGGCAGTAACCATCTGGTCTCAACTAACCACAACCAGCAATCAGTAATGTGTGTCACCTGCTGGAGTCAGAACTGGAGTGCTGTACCAGGAAACACCAACATAAAGTCCTTTGTTTCACAGTTCAATTCTGATTTGAATGGTAGTTAATTGGAACAATTGACTTTGGCAATCTCCTGATACCTTGGATGCATGATAATCTCTCCTTGTAGTCCTGAGAGATGACCGTCTACTGGTTAGGTGGAAGAAAGCTGTGATTCCATTGAAAATAGTTCATATGGCCATGAATTATAACCTCAAGCAACTCTGGGCCTTGAGGGTGCAGTATTGTGATCCAGGTTACTATGTGGCACTGGCTGAGGATGTTTGGAGATTTGGTTTTGGGATGCTACATGTGTTGTCCTTGGATGTTTATAATGATATCTTTATTAGTCACATGTACATCAAAACACACAGTGAAATGCATCTTTTGCCTAGAGTGTTTTGCGGGCAGCCCACAAGTGTTGCCACGCTTCCGGCACCACCATAGCATGCCCACAATTTCCTAACCCGTATGTCTTTGGAATGTGGGAGGAAACCCACGCAGACATGGGAAGAACGTACAAACTCCTCACAGACAGTGGCCAGAATTGAACCCGAGTCGTTGGCGCTGTAATAGTGTTATGCTAACCGCTACACCACTGTGCTTTAACATACAGAGTGTGTATTACAAAGTAGGACTCAAATGAGAAGGAGAAATTACTGTTGCACAAATCTTATGGCAATGTCTCCTTCAATTATATGCCTTGCCCCCTCTCTGTGATATTCAGCTTAGCCTCCTGGAGTGGGAACAGGGTGAAGGCAACTGTTTTTGCATTGTCTGATGTGTGCAACCATTTCCTGCAATTAGGAAGAAATGTTAGTGATGGTTTTCAGAGCTATTTTGAAAATGTGCTTATCATGGTGGAATATATTGTGGGCAATCTCTGAGGTGTTGGAAAGTGAGAATTTCCAGTCACAAGATAGGAAGTCCATTGTACATGAGCAGGGTGAAGAGAAGTTGAAGTGAAAAGTGATGCTGTGAATTAGGATTAATTCAATGAATGTACAAAAATAATTGGTTTGAATTAGTAAGACACTCTCTTGACTATGCCTTGGGAAAGAATGGATTGCTTATGACCAATTTTTAGAAACTGCTTAGATACAATTACCATATTTTAAAATTGGCAGCAACAATTTCAAATAATTTAAACACTAAAATTATTTGTCCATTTCTCTATGAAAGGTACACCAGACTCTTTGTTAGCTGACAGAAAATGCTGATAAGTTGTACTCCAATAATTGTATGCTATAGTTGTGACCTGTGCAATAGATTTTATTGTTGCACATGTTTTAAAACAAATTAGATATCTGATTATACTTTTATTTCATGTATGTTTATCTGACTTTTACTAAAATGATAGCAGCCTGCAAAACTGACTTTATCAAAAATCAAAACATGATTTTACTTGTCCTTGATTATGGATAAATTCTCCTATTACATGGGAAAACACAAATGTTAAATGTAGTAAGTGAGAGATTATTCTGACATTATTTTAAATACAGGTTCTGTTATGCATAATAGAGTAGATCCAGTCTTTTTTTCCACTCCTGCTCCTTGCCAAACACACCTTTCAACAGCACGCATTTAAGATGGAGAATTCTGGGTGATCAGACCGGTCACAGGCAACAGTAATGCAATGCTTGGCTGGCCACCATAGGTGACTACTTCTGCTATAATTCCTCCCCCCCCCTCCCCCACAGAGTAATGCTGACCTCCTCCTGGTGCCACCCTGTGCAGCACAGATAAGGTCAGGAACTCAGCAGGAGAGGTGATTCAGCTTGCACCGCTTTCCTTTCTGGTCTGTGCAGTGCCAATCTGATGTTTACTTGGGCAACAACTTTCACATTGCTATGCTTTAATGGGAGGAAAAAGAATTTAGATTAAACCAATCTATCCTGCACGAGCTTGTCATTTATTTGCAGCTGTATTTTTATTTTGATTAACCTTTTTGCTAATGTACTACGTTTCATCACTCTCAACTGCTTTTGCAGACAATGTCAAAGTCCATAGGTGTAGTGACTTGCAACTTCATGTTGAGACTTCATTGAAACCTAGCCACTGTGTATAAAGCAGACAGCAGATGATTAATAACGCAGATCATAATTATGCTTTACATAAAATTCTCCTTCAAGGCATGGTTAGGCTCACAGTCCTGTTTTAATAACTATTGACATCTCTAGATTAATGTGATTGTGGTGCTGCACTCAATGATTTGTACCTGAGCTTCAAGCTCAACTGTTTAAATAAAATAAAGTTGTAAAACTTATAAAGCGAATATTATTTTGAGCTTGTGCATAAAGCAACATTGATTTCAGCCTAAAGTTTTAAACCTGGAATCTCCCTCTGAAAGTTCACTGTTTAGATTTGTTTCAAAGCAATTATTTTAAATGTGAAAAAGTTAGTTTTTGTAATATTTCCTCCCTCCAAATGTTAATTTTAACAACTTACTGCACAGACATGCTGCAGTGTGTAATGTGTGGCATAAATTTGTATCTGTAGTTGCCTCATCGGGTCAACTGCCAAAGTTGATTGAAGTGCTTAGTGGAGGGCAGCAGTTGCTTCCTAGCCCCCAGGTCAATGAGGAGAATTGAGTGAGAATTTTTTCTGTACATGTCTGTGCAACTGGTGTTAAAGTGTCAATGTGATGGGCTGTCATCCCTGCAAGGGAGGGAGGAAAAAGAGCAAGAGTTGATCAACAAGCCCCTGGCCCCAAGTAGAGCTGACAGAGATTAGGGGTAATAGGTTACCTGCCTGCTTACTCACCCCAGGAATGGTATTTCCACACCCTTTTTAGGAAGGAGAGGAAAAATAAATGGAAGGTTCATACAAGGTCTGACATGTTGCTCTGTGCACTCAGTATTATGGGGCACCCTAAATGATGTCTCAAAAATTTTAATTGAAGAGTACTATTTTGATAGCTTGAGTTTAAAAAATTTTTATATTCTGTACAGGTTCGTCATTTGGGAGGCATTCCGCTCATCCTGGACAACTGTAATATCGATGACAATAACCCTTGTATCCTTTTCTGAAGTACCTACTGGTTTTGATTTTCTGTTTTAAAAAATCTTTTGCATCACCCCAGCTGAGTATTACCTTTCATACTTCTGTCTGCTAAAAAGAGAATTTACTTTGCTTTTACTTTTATTTTGCTTGCTTACATTTAACCAAGATAAATCGTTGTGAAATATAATGCTGACAATTTTATACATGTACACAATTTTAAAAAGTATCCTTTCTTGGTATCAGTGGATGAGCATCTTGGTGAAATTTGATGAATGCCAAAGATGTATTATGGACAACTGCATTTTCTGACTTGTTGGGAGCAGTTGGCCTTGTGTTTGTGATCTGGGCTCAGGATGCAAAGTTAGATGGAGTGATGTATCCTTAAAATCCAAAGTATGTCTCTTTTGTTTCTAGAAAAAGATTTTTTACCAGTGTCCTTTGTCTTTGACATGACTGACTTGGAGATAATGGAGCTCAGCTTTGGAGGAACACTTTTGCCTTGTTCTTTGTTTGCACTTCTCCCTGTGAACATTAAATTTCACTTTAATGATTAACAAGTCATGGTTGCCACTGCTGTACCAAAATGGCATCAGTCTTTGTTGCATTTCTGATAGAACAGATTATCTTTCCTGAGGTAAGGAGATCAAAGCTTTGCACATAATGTATGATCTCACAAGACCTTGTGTAACTGCAGTATTGACTTGGGTGTCTTAGTTGCTTGCTATATCTACATGTTAGCTTTCTATGTGGATATAATGACACTCAAATTCTTCATTTGTATCATCATTTAATAACATCTCACTATTTAAGAAATGTTCTTTCTGCTATTCTTGCCAAAGTGAATAACTTTACAAATCATCACATTATACCAACCCTGATTATGCCCACCTACTCAAGCTATCAAAAACCTTTGCACACTTTCTATATTCTCCTCACGGCTTACTGTCCCAACTACCTTTGCTTCTTCACCTGCAGTATATTGCATCCCATTCCTTCCTGTAAATTGCTGATCCCTATGGCACCCCCACCAGTAATGTTGTTTTGAATTGTACTTCCAAGTTCTTCAGTGGACTACCTACCTAATTTTGCCAGTTTCGTTGTTCCTACGTAGACCAAAGTTATTGGATCCTTTCT
>JARFYF010000029.1:15791713-15812537 GCA_030265395.1 Rhina ancylostomus | reverse complement strand
TAAGGCATATGGCATACATGCCTTCATTGGTTAGGGTGTTGAGTATAAAGGTCCAGAAGTTATGTTGCAGGTGTATAAAATTTTGGTCACCCAAGAAAGACTGCAGATACTGGATATCTGGAGCATTACACATGCAACATTTTGAGTTCTTCCAGCATCTTGTGCTGGAACCTCAACAGGCAGCATCAATGGAGGGAAATGGATAGTCGACATTTTGGGTCAAGACCCCTCATCAGGACTGGAAAGAAAGAGGGGAGATATCCAGTATTAACAGGTGGGGGGAGGGGGTGAAGCAAGATCTGTCAGGTGATAAGTGGATCCAGGTGAGAGGGGGAAGATAGGCAGGTGGGGAGAGTGGATCCACGGGAGAGTGGGAATGATATAAGAAGCTGGGAAGTGATAGGTGGAAGTGACAAAGGGCCGAAGATAGAATCTGATGGAGAGGACAGTGGATCATGGAATAAAGGGGAAGTGAGGACAGGAACTGGAGGGAGGAATGTGTGGGTCATGGGCAGTTGGGGAGGGGAGGGGTTACCAGAAGTTAGAGTAATCAATGTTCATGCCATCAGGTTGGAGACTACCAAGGCTGGATATGAGGTGCTGTTCATCTGATCTGCGTCTAACCTCAAATTGGCAGTAGAGGAGGCTGTGGACAGGCATGTCGGTGTGGGAATGTGAAGTAGAATTAAAATGCCTGGTCACCAGCAGATCCTGGGTGCTACGGCGGACACAGCAAAGGTGCTCGAAGTGGTCCCTAAACTTTGGTCAGGTCACATTTGCAGTATCATATGCAGTTCTGGTCACTGCATTACAGGAACAATGTGAAGGCTTTGCAGAGGATAGAGAAGAGGGTCACCAGGATGTTGCCTGAATTAGAGAGTTTCAGCTAAAATGAGAATTTGGACAAACATGGATTGCTTTCTCTGGAGGGTCAGAGGCTGAGGGGCGACCTGATCAAAGAATGTAAAATTATGAGAGGCATAGATAGGGTAGACTTCTCCTAGGATGGAAATATCAAATACTAGAGGGCATAGCTTTAAGATGAGAGGGGGAAAATTTAATTTAAAAGAAGATTACACAAAGAATGGAAAGTGCCTTGAAATGCACTGCCTGGGAAGGTAGCAGATACAATAGCACCTTTTCAGAGGCATTTAAACAGGCACATGAACAGGAGGGAATGGAGGGATACAGACCAGGTGCAGGCAGATGTGCAGTTTAAATTGTCATCATGGTCGGTACAGACATCTTAGGCCGAAGGGCATGTTCCTGTGCTGTACTATTCTATGTTCTATAATTTTGCTCTTAATCTCTCATAGAATACAACTGTTTGTTTAAGGGATCATAAGTTAGAATCCAGGTGACTTTTTCTATTTAAAAAAAACATAATTCTGAAGAACTTCCTTGAAAAACCTGAACCAGGTATAAAAAGTTCCTTCGTTAATGATATGGTTTAATAACTACACTGCAGCGACTTGGAACTTTTGTTTGCTTTTCAGGGTGTCAGTCAATCGCCACTGCTGGAGGAAACACTACAGCAGCCTGCCTCCCTACTGCACCCACTTGATTGACTGATAGCTCTGAGGGTGAATAAACACAGGAAGCTTAACCCTAACGTTCCACCTGTAACAAAGCATCCACGGGACAAGTTCTCCTAGGCTGGACCCCTCGAACCAATCCTCCACCGTTCAGGTGCAGACACTTATTTTGAACAGCTGTTTTGTTTAATACTCACATTGAAGTCCAGAATTGATTCAAAACAGGATTCTTTTCAAAAATTGCAGATAGAATCCACTCCTACATTTCAGGGGAGATACCAGTGGAACAGACAAGCAAATTCTCCTGCACCAACCTCCCCAGACCCTCCCTAGATGGCCCAGTATCGTTAATGGGCTTCAGAATTCCATTCGGAAAAACAGACTGGGTGGAGTTTCCTTACATCAGTCACCACTACTCAGAGAAATGATGTCCCTTGACTCATCTGTTCTTTAGTATTTGTGAGGGGAAGAGAATTGTGCTGGGACAGGGTCAGGTCTAGGGCTCCATCCTGCACCCTACGGAGGCTTGCCTCCAGTTCTATCTCCTCTAACTCATTAGGATGGGCATTCCTGCTGGAAGATTAATTCTATTTCTCTTTCCACAGACGCTGCCTGACCTGCTGAGTGTTTCCAGTATTTTCTGGTTTTATTTCTCTTCAGTGCTTTTATAATAATCAGTAAATCCACACAAGCTCAACCAAGTTACTCAAGTATCAGAGCCAACATTAATAATCTGCATAATCTGTTGCTAATTTGGCACTAAATCCACAGAGGGATGCTGTGCCAAGTGGAAATGCCCCACTGGTGCTGAGATGGGAAGAGCAGAAACCCTTGTGCAGTATTTCAGCCGTACTGCCTGCCGCTGGTAGCAAACAGTAATTAAGTGCAGAGTACAGAACTTCACAAAGGCTACCTCTTGGCAGGAAGCCACAGCCCATCGAGTCTGTCCCAGTTATATGTAGAGAGTAATCTAGTCTCACTCCCCCGGCCTTTCCCTATAGCCCTGCAAATCATCAACATTTTCCACACCACAAACAATCATCCCTCAGCTTAAACAGTCTCCAATATGTTTCTTTTCCCCTGCAAAACCAGCCAATCAGACAGGCATGATGGTGATTGGAGCACCGTTGTATCCAGTCTCAGGAGGTAACTTGGACACGTGGTGGTAGAACTCTGACTGTAACAAACAAAACACCAAAACAGTGTTGGCTCCCGCTCATGTGCCACTTCAGCTAGGGATTCTGTGCTGTTTATCCATGTAACTGAAGGATACTGGATAAATTGTTTGCTTCATTAACTTACTGCAATAGTTGTACTGTAATAGAATCATACAGCAGGGAAATAGGCCATTCGGCTCAACTCACCCACCCTGACCATTGGCCGCATTCCTTATTAATCCCATCACCCAGCGCTTGGTCCAGAGCCCTCTATCCCGGGCAATTCAAGTACTCATCTAGATACTTCTTAAATGCTGTCAGTGACTCAGCTTCAACCACCCTCTCAGGCAGTGCATTCCAGGTAGTACTTACCACTCTCTGGTTGAAGATGATCCTCCTCATATACCCTCTAAATCTCTTCCCCTTACTCTAAAGCTATGTTCTCTAGTTTTATCTACCTCTGATATCTACATCTGCAGTCTGTCCTGCCCATACTCCTCATAATTTTATATACCTCTTAACCTCCTTTACTCCAGAGAGAACAGACATAACTTCTCCAGTCTCTCCTTGTAACTGAACTGCTCCATCGCAGGCAGCATCCCAGTGAATTTCCTCTACACCATCTCCAGCACAATCACATCCTTCCTATTGTGTAGTGACCAGAACTGCATGCAGTACTCCAGCTGAAGTCTGACTAAGATTTTATAATGTTGGAGCACAGCCTCCGTACTTCTGTATCCAATACCCCAACTAATGAAGGCCAGTATCCTATATGTCTTCCTAAACACATTATCTACCTGTTTTGCTGCCTTCAAGGATCTATACTTGTACTCCAAGGTCTCTCTGTTCCTCAATACGCCGTAAGACCCTGCCATTCATAGCGTGTGCCTGACCTGCATTAGGCTTCTAATATGCATCACCTCATATCTGTCTGGATTAAACTCCATCTGCCATTCTTTCAGCCCATTTCACCAACACATCCATCTCTCTCTGCAACCTAAGACTACATTATCAATAACTCTGCCAAACTTCATGTCATCCACAAACCTACTAATCATGGCTCCAACATCCACATCCAAGTCATTCCTGTATTTTACAAACAGCAAGGGTCCCAGCACTGACCCTTGTGGGACACCACTAATCACAAGTAGCCAATAGCAAAAACTACCCTCTACCATCAACCTCTGTCTCCTATTGCCAAGCCAATTTTGGATCCAGTTTGCTCACTTGTCCTGGATCCCAAGGCTCCTTGGCTTTTGAACCAGTCTCCAGTGTGGGACCTTGTCAAAGGCTTTCCTAAAGTCCATGTAAATGACATCTACTACCCAACCAATCATTTTGTTACCTCTTCAAAGAACTCAATCAAATTGGTCAGACAGGATCTACTCTTGACAAAGACATGTCCATCTCCAATTATTCCCAGTCTTTCCAAGTGATCGTAAATCCTCTCTAAGAATGTTTTCCAATATCTTCCTTATCACCGATATTTGGCTGACAGATCTGTACCAGACTTTTCACTGTTGCCTTTTTGAAAAGGGGGACCACATCTGCTGTCCTCCAGTCATCTGATACCCCAGTTGTGCTGTACTGTCACTGCTAGACTGTAACAGCACACCCACGATCCAGTTTAAATAGTTTGATGGCATCACCCAAGGAATGTTGCTTAAACATAAACACAGGTTTGCGTTGGGGTAGAGCTTTACCCTACAATTACATTTAAGTGAAATGAACATTGTAGTTACTAAACAGAACTGAGTTAAATGCAGTCTGATTTTTTCCAGGTATATTTGGGTATATTAAGCTTTTGGAGCTAGAAGGTCCAACTCAAAGTTCCATTATTTCCATCCTGTGGTGAAACATAGCCCCCACGTGGCACAGACACACACTGAGGGTTAGAGTCAATTCCCATACTCTGTGGAGTTGCCTGATTTCTGGCAGTGTAGCAGTAGTGAGTGCAAAGCAGAATCTAACTTGGTTAGGATAATTCATCCACAATCAAACAAGCTGCTCACAGCTGCCAGTATTGAAACCCATATGAAATGTGGTTATTGAAACAAGCAGCAGCTAAATCAGCACAGACCAAAGGGCCAGGGCCCTCTCTAGTCTAAGCCACTCAGTGCTATGCTGCAAAAAGTGGCCAAAAGGGATTAGACATACTCCCTGCTTTTCTGCACTAAGATCTGACAATATATAATAGGGATTGGTCACAGATATCTTGCTCCAAATTGTATTGTCATGACCTATGCTACAAACCAACTTGGAATATTATCAAATAACTAGAAATTAGAAAATTGACATGTGGTTCTGCTGTTAATTTACAGCACTATCATGAACAATGAGCAGGCTGCAAGTGATTTTGGGACATGAAATAATTAAGTAAATGACTCATTTATTGCTGTTATTTACATAGATAAAATAGCACTATTATTTTTGACTACTGTTCGGACACTAGGCATTGACCTTCAGGGTGCTGGAACGTTCATTGACAAGGCAGCCAAAACAAAACACTAACAAAGCATTGGGATTTCTAGAGAAATAGAATCAAAAGACGAGGAGCTGTACTAACACTGCCTCGGGCCTTGATGAGACAACACTTGGGATAATCTGCTTGCTTCAGGTTTCAATATTATAAAATGAATAGAGGAGGTATTGGTGAAGTTAAAAAGTCTTCAAAATTATGAAACAGTTGGATAAATTTACCAATGTTTTAACTTGAGGTGGAGGCCAAAACCAGGAGGGGATAAACGTAAAGCTGTCATTAGTAAATTCGTAAGGATTTCATGAGAAATGTCCTTTACCTAAAGAATGTTAAGTGCAAGACTCACTATGGCAAGGCGTAATTGAGCTGAATCGTATTACAGGAAGAAGAACCAACATGCTGACTGGGTGAGATAAAGAGTGGCAGAAGGGAACTGTAGAACATAAAGACTGTCATAAGCTAGCTGGGATGAATGGCCTCTGCAATTCTTTGTAATACTGCAATATATGATTTGCATTTTCCAATACTATAAGCATTCAAGGAAAGTTTACTGCTGACCCTTTAAGTATGTTTGAGCATGCACCTGTAGAATTTGCAGTTGAGTTCTCAAAACACAGTTGGAGATTAGTGCCTGCTGGCCAGCCAATTGGACCACTGGAAGAAATTATCTACACCTATGGGAAAATACCATCACAGCCCTGAACAAACCAATGAACTGATGGACATGAAAAGTCTGAAGTGTTTAAAACCGGTTTTGCCACATTTATTTCAAACAAGATTACCTCAACTTTAAATCTAACAAGGAAGTAGAAATTTGAAACAATGCCTTACAATCTGCAAACTGGCTGGCTCCACTCCCTGGGAAACTTTGATCTTGTTCAGGCTTCACTGCTCCAGACCAAAAAGACCACATCAGTGGTGCACCTCAATGTATCAATATATTTGCCACCCTTTCTCCGTCTCAGACTTTCTTGCAGTACATGCCCTGCTCTGGGTGAATGGATGACCTTCCCCCCCACTGACCCCCACCGACCCCCACCTCTTATCAGAACAAATAACCATGGATCTTACAGCTGCTCTGCTATGTAACCATGGGCAGAAACTGGATTGAAAACAGTCTCCAAATAAAGAGCCCCCTCCAGTCCAGCATCTTTTAATTCTTCCTGAAAAACTAGGATTAGACCAACAGCTTGAACCCAGTCACTGGCTCTCATCTTTCTCCACACCCTATTCCAACCCCTTTCTTCAGCTGGTGATAGCATATGTAAGATTTCAAGGAGGGGCCAGACAAAAATCATTGCAATAAGAATGAATCAATGTCACTGGCCTTCACCTAGACATTGCTCCATGTGAAGCTGGCTTTCAAGAATAAAACTGAAGGAGTTTCAAACTAAAACAAAAGTGCCTTTTAACACACTGCACATCAGCAGTGCCACTCCATCACATTGATTCAAAGCCACTGTCATGATTTTTCACTACAGTAAATCTACACTGCCAGTTTAAGTTCAGTGCATACCAGTGAAAAATTTACAGAAGCCATTTCACTGCATCCTCAAGTCAATCTATAAAAAAGGGTGTTTACACTTTGAGAGGACAAAAGTATTCTGAAGTTTTTAATTCCAGAGTAAACTGTGCCAATACATTCAAACTAACCACAAATTCGAGGTATACACCTGTGGAAAGATTCATTGTGATTGGTACCCGGGGAATATGGGCACTTGGGTTGAATGTACTCCTGATGTGCAGCATTTCTGTGGTGTTGTGGTTAGGTTTTAAAACTTAAAGAGGGCTGCCAGCCATCTTAATCAGTCATAAGGTGACTAACAAAGGTGGGATTTAAACAAAGGTGCAACTTAACATTTGGGGCTATCTGCAAAGAGAGTTAGCCATGCACTTTCGGTATTTGTGCATGCTGCTGGCATTTGTGACCCATCTTCCAGCAACCATTCATCAAAGACCTCTCTGATGAAGAGGAAAATCCTTCTGGGAATCTCCAAGTAGAGTGGATTAATCTCACCCAGAGCATCAGTTACTGAAACACCCACACTTTTGAAATCATATCAGAATTCTATCAAAACAGGAAATTTTATCTTAAGTGTCTAAACACAGAGTAACTTGTCACAAACAGAGACTGGGAAAGATATCTTAACGGAAGAAACATTTTCTTACAGGGAACGGCTCAGGAGGCGACAAGTGCACATTTTAAAAGGGAAGATTAAATACATGTTAGAAGCATGGAAAAATTCAGACACAGGCAGAACTAGTTGTTCACTGTGATTATCTCAGGATTGTTCCAGGAAAGAACTGGTACAGTGTAGGGTGATAGCCTCCTGCTGATCTGCAAACTATTATGATTCAAACCAAACATCCATAGCAGAGTCACTTTCAAAAGTTGTCAGTCTGTAGAATTGAGAGCATGGTCCACTTCACAACTAGTCACCTGCAGTACCACAAGGCTACACCGTGTCTATACCCTTCTGGTGGCACTGAAAGCACTTCTGGAGATAACAGCTTTTGTTGGAGCTTGTTTGCTGACCAAAGCAGCTTACATTTATCATAGGGCACTTCACAAAGTGTGATCAAAACCAGATGGATTCTAAGCCAAAAGACAAGATCAGGGGTAAGCCAAAAGACAAGATCAGGGATAGAGGGTAATGGTGGTGGTGGTAGGTGGGTGCGGAAGAGACCAAAGATTTGATTCAACCTTTTGGTCACATTACCCAGTCCCACTCTTTATGAGCAGGTTTGTTATTAAATGTGATGTGATAATTAATAAAGCTTTCTAGAACAGGTTTTGCAAACTGGAATACCCACAGATCATTCCAGGAATTCTACAGCACCATTTACAGTGGTGTTGTGGGTACATTGGGCCTTGCCCACAATGACTCCTCTACAAACTGTGGGCTCAGTTTATTTTAATATGCATTGATGATTCACAGGTGCAAGTGAAAGCTTGAAAATTCAGAACACAGACTTTACAGTAGCTGAAAACTGCAGGAGCAGACTGGAGAGCCAATACGATGAGCTGAAACCAGTTAGCAAACACTATGTGACCAATATCCATTTGTAGTCTATCTTTGCAAAGGGTCTGACAGAGACACTTGATTTAGTTGATTAAGTGGCAAATAAAGAGACCCTGGATCTTTAATGAGAACATCAGATACTATGAATGAAATCCGGCAAAGACTGCTGGGTCCTTATGGAAGTAACCTCATCAGCAGTGGAAAAGATTTAATGACCAAACAAGAGCAAGAAAGAATCTTTCTGGGACATCATGAGTACATGCACAGTGTTCATTCTCTAAATCCTTACCATGCAGAGGAGCTGCTTCCCCTGACTCTTTCTCCACTTCAGGACTTGAATACCTTAAGTCTCTTCCACTGTCCCTTCTGTAACCCTCAGTTATCCCACTGCTTGTAACTCTACTCCCAGTCAACTCGCAGCTCAGAAAGTCAGTGATATTCAGCATAAGTCAGCCCTGTTCTGTTTCAAAGATGACCCATAACATCTCGCAAGGATAATTGGACAATTGACATTAATTCTATACAAGTTGAAGGCTCACTCTCAGTCACCTCATATGGATTTTCTCCACAGATTAACTTTACAATCTCAATTATACTTTTGTAGGAACAACCTAAATAGAGAAAACAGACCAGTATTCCTGAGCAACATAGACTCACTGAAGCTACATTGCACAATAAAACTTGAGGCCTTTGCATGTCAGGCAACACAGTGCTTACAATACCTTGGACCAAAGGTACAATAGGATATCACTGACATTGATCCTTCCTCAAAACCAGTGCAGAGCTTCCGACCTCACCCACAGTCCCACTGCTTCAAACTATTGAGAAGTAGTGAAAGCTGGTGGGTTTTAATGATGGCTGGATAATCCATTCAGCAAGACTTCATTCATGTCATAAAATGAAAAGAGACCCCATGTTTTTCTATAAATGCTTTCATTTATTGCATAAATATTGATAAATTTAGATTGGTACCAAAAATTAATGTGCTCTTGTTGCTATGAAAGTACTGTATCATAATAATAGTATTGCAGTAATTGGGATTTCTGTACTGTATTAGTGTCCTGATGTATTGTGCTTAAAGTAGACTTTTCATATTAATATCAAGGTACAGGGATGCATTCAAGCTAGGAGGACAAGGAAGATGTCAGACAATGTGATTGGCACAGGATGACTTGAGCAATAATGTAAAAGAAGGCGGGAGTTAACAGCATGCAAAATATTTAAAGAGGATCTTCTCACAAAAAGAGCGACACCAATTTGCTGCCTGTGGACTGGGTAAGGCTGATTCTCTAATCATCACTGAAGCAAGTCTCAACATTCAATGCTTCAGTGTGAGCAATCTCTGCTGCTTACAGGTCACGAAAGATCAAGACGTGCATCGCACAACATTTAACATCACTGAGTGTGCTCCATGTGCAAAAAGGACTCTGAACAAATTTCCTGATGTCTGCAAAGTGATCACGAAGTGATCCTGTTTAGCAACCAGATGAAATTAATTTGTATTGTGCATAAAGGCATATGCACTATACAAAAGAATATCTAGACCAACTATTTTATTATAATGCTCAATGAATTACTGAAGTATTTATTATGATATTGCAGTTCTCTGTAAGGTATTGTATGCTCAGTATAGCATTACAGTACTTGCACAATACTGTACTATGCATGTAACAGTTTTGTTTGTTGGTGCAAAAATAACACCATTGGATATAATATGTTACAATCCATAGCCCTGCACAAAGACACAAGAGGAAAAAAGGTAGAGTACAGCAGGCTATAGAGTGTTGTAGTATTTATTTCCAGCATTATAGTATAGAGTATAAGAGTACAGTATACAAGTTTTCCTCAGTACTTATTTAATAATGCCTCCAGATTATGCTGACACTTGGCAACTTCATCTGTAAACACAGAACCAGCTTATAGAATCATGCAGCATGGAAACAGGCCCTTCAGCCCAACCGGTCCATGCCAACCAAGATGCCCATCCAATCTAGTCCCATTTGCTAGCATTTGGCTCATATCCTACTAAACCATTCCTATCCATGTATCTGTTCAACTGTCTTTTAAAATCTGTTATTATACCTGCCTCAACCACTTCCTCTGACAGCTAATTCCATATACATAGAACCATAGAACAATACAGCACAATACAGGCCCTTCAGCCCACATACCACCCTCTGTGTAAACGAAGTTGCCCATCAAGTTCCTATTAAATCTTCCCCCTCTCACCTTAAATGTATGCCCTCTAGTTCTTGATTCCCCAACCCTGGGGAAAAAGACTGAGTGCATTCAACCTATCTATGCTCCTCCTGACCTTATACAGCTCTATAAGATATCCTCTCAGTCTCCTAAGCTGTATGGAAAAAAATTCCTACCCTGTCCAACCTCTCCCCTAACTCGGTCCCTCAGATCCTGGCAACATTCTTGTAAATCTTTTTTGCACTCTTTCCAGTTTAGTAACATTTTTTCCTATAGCACGGTGACCAAAACTGTACACAATACTCCAAGTGCGGCCACACCAACACCTTATACAACTGCAACATAACCTCCCAACTTCTATACTCAGTGCCCTGGCTGATGAAGGGCAGTGTGCCCAAAGCCTTCTTCACCATCCCATCTACCTGTGACTCCACTTTCAGGGAACCGTGTATCTGAACTCCCTCTGTTCTATAACACTCCTCAGGGCCCTACTGTTTACTGTAAAGCCCTACCTTGATTTAACCTTCCAAAATGCAACACCTCGCACATATCTGAATTAAGCTCCATTTGCCATTCTTCAGCCCATTTACCCACTGATCAAAATTCCCGTTATTTTCAATAACGTTCTCACTGTTAACAATACCACACATCTTTGTGCCATCTGCAAACTTACTAACCATGCTTTGTACATTCTCATCCAAATCATTGATGTTGATGACAAGCAACATTGGGTCCAGCACTGACCCAAGGCTCTCTGCTGGTCCTGGGCCTCCAGTCCGAGAAACAACCAGCTTCTTTATATGCTTTCTCATCTCCACGTCACCAAAATCCTTCTAAATCTGCTCCACTATCTCTCGATTGCAAAACAACTCAACCAACATTCAAAGGAGAAATCTCAAATTAAATACTGGAAAGACTGAGGCCATTGTCTTCAATCCCTGTAGCAAAATCTGTTCCTCAACCACTGTTTGAAACTTAACATTACGGACAAATACCCAAACTCTACACCATCATGGCTTTGCCTCCATAACATTGTCTGTTTTTTCCTATACTACAGCTCATCCACTACTGAAATCCTTAATCATGCTTTTGTTTAGGCTGCATGTGAAAATTCCAACCCACCCCTAGACTGCCTCCTTTTGAGTAATAATGGGAGCTGTTCAGCACAGAAACAGGCCCTTCAATCTACCACGTCCATGCCACCATTTTGCCCATTTACACATTTCGTTTGGCTGCATTAGATCCAGATCCTTCTCTGTCTTGCCTTTTTAACTGCCTGTCTAAATGCCTCTTGAATATAGTCATTGTATCTGACTCCACCACCTCCTCAAGCAGCACATTCCAATCACTATCTGCGTACAAGACTTTCCCCTCAACTCCCCTTTTACACTCCTTCCTCTCACCCTCAACCCATACACTCTTATTTTTGATACCTCCTTCATGGGAAAGAGATTCTGACAATCTGTCTACATCAATGCCACTTATAATTTTTTTTATACCCCTATCAGGTTAGCCCTCAGCCTCCTTTGCTCCAGGGAAAACCCAGCCTGTCCAACATCTCCCCATAACTAAAGTTCTCCGACCAGGCAAGTTCTGGTGAATCCTCTCTGTACTCTCTACAGCACAACCATATCCTTCCTATAGTCCAGTGACCAGAACTGCACACAACACCCCAACAGTGACTAACCAGTGATTTGTAAAAGTTGCAACATAACCTCCCAACTTTTATATTCCATGCCCCTACCTATGCGAGCAAGCATGCCACATGCCTTCTTCACCACCCGATCTACCAGAGTTGATACTTTCAGGGATCTATGGACTTGAATCCCAAAGATCATTTGTTCATCAGCATTCTTAGTGCCCTACCATTTACTGTTTATGCAGCTGTGTATATACACCACCAACTTTGTGTCATCCACAGACTTACTAATCGTACCTCCTATGTTCACATCACAAACAACAAGGACCCAACACCAATCCCTGCAGTACACCACCAGTCACAGACTTCCAATCTGAAAAGGATCCTTCCACTACTACCTTCTGCTTCCCATCACCAAGCCAATTTTAAAACCAATTAGCCAGGTTGCCCTGGATCCCATATGCCTTAACCTTCTGGATCAGCCTACCATTTGGGACCTGTCACTTATATGCCACCCTCCACTAACTTGTGATTTTTAACTCTCCTCCCCATGTCATTGCTCACAGAGTTCATTGCCCCATCACCCCTGGGCACACTGACCTACACTGGTTCTTGATTAAGTAATAGTTTAAAAGTTCTCATCCTTCCTTTCAAATCATTCCAATGACCTTGTCTGCACACTGTCATTGTAACTTCTTCCAGCCTTGCAAAACTCCAAGATATTTATGATCTTTCATTTCACACCTCTAGATTTAATTGCTCCACCACTGGTGGCCATGATTTCAGCTCCCTGGGCCCTAAACTCTAGAAGTCCCTTCTTAATGTTCCACTTCCCTACCTTTTTTCTTTCTTTTAAGGCACTCCATAAAATCTTCTTCTTTGACCAGTATCATTTGGTTGACCACCAAAATATTTCCTTAGATAAATTAATATTTCCTTATATTATATTTCATTTGAAAAAGCTCCTGTCAAGTTGTTAACTTCACTTATAAATGTGTTGGGTTTATTTTGTTGATTTCTATATTGAACCTTATATATTGAACTGTTATAATTAATGATAATTTGTGAGTTTCCAATACAAGAAATGCTGGTATAACTGTTTATCCTTAATTCAGTGGGAAGATAAAATGCAATGACCTTGCAATGCAAAAGATAAAAAAGTTGCTGATCTTTTAATCTGTAACTTTCAAATGCTAATGAGGTTAGGAACAGGAATTTTCTTTGAATTCTGCTCTTTAATAACAGAATATTTCTTAATCTGGAAGCTGCATGGCTGGGATGTTGAATGATCAGGAAACGCGTCCTGATTTTAGTGATGCATTTCTCTTGTTGGTGTTGGCATAAAGCTTTACACAGACAGTATTTTCCAGGTTACAGCATTTAATATGGTAACTAAACCTTCAAACTGCTGCTGATGCATTATTTGGGGGTTAATTGCAGGTCCATTGTTGTCCAGTTCACCCCGTTAACCACCATGAATTGCTATCCTTCACACACACAATAGGCAATCCAGTATCATGACTGACACCTTTGCTGTACGATGCAATAATTAAATGTTTTAATGTTAGGCCATTCAGCCCCTCAGACCTACTTCGCTATTCGTGGTTGATCTTTCACCTCAAGATCAATCTCCTATGTTTAACCCATGTCCCTTCATTTAATATTCAAAATCTCCATCTTGAATAGATTCATGGAGTATATACACAGCTCTCTTGGTTAGAGCACTATAGAGGATTACTGCCCTCCAAGTGAAGAAATTTCACCTCATTTCAGTTCTGAACGGCTGACCCCTATTATCAGACTATGACCCCTCGTTCCAGACAGCCAAGATGGGGAAATATCATCCTGCACCTACTCCGTCAAGCCCTGTAAGAATTTTGTATCCCTCATGTTGCTCAACCTCTCATTCGTCTAAACTCTCCAGATTATGGGCCCAGTCTGATTACTCAAAGGACAACTGCCCATCCCAGGAATTTAAGCAGTTATTTAATTCAAAACAATCTGACAACTAGGAGCTGTACGTATTTAAAATGAATTCATGAGAGAGGGACTGTCCTGAAGATCCTCTTCCTCCAAAGCATCTACTCCAACCAGCTCTGCATGCAGTCTACTGAGGAATTAAATATTATGTGCAATATAGATAAGAATTGAAAGAGGATAATTAACTTAAAAAGGCAACCAAATACAAGGAAACCAAAACCATTCATTTTGATCCCAGGCGCAAGAAAGAACATAAGAAACACAACCAGGAATAGGCCAATCTTTCACTTGAGCCTGCTCTGCTATTTGATGAGATCATGGTTGATCCAATCTTGGCCTCCACTTCCCCACTCTCTTCCCAGTGTTGCTCCTTCACCACTAACTCCATCCTTCTGCCCAACAGCAGTCTGAGCTGAGACCGATTTTTCATATTGATGTCATTATTTACCCCAAGATGAACATCTAACCACATTACATACCCTAGCATCAGAAAGGCTGCCCCCTTCCACCTCAACAGCATCACCTGACACCTCCCCTGCCTCAGTTCATCAGTTGCTGAGACCTTTAGCCACAGCTTTGTTCCTTTTTGCTTGACTATACAGTCCACAGCTGGTCTGCCTCCTTTCTCCACTCTTCATAAACTTGAGGGCATACAAAATCCTCGAATCTCAACTCCTATTGTGTTCTGCTCCCTTATTGCTCCTTTGCTCAGTGATATGCATTGGCTCCCAGTGTTTATCCTTGTTATTGTTGTACTATGGTAAGGCTAAGATGCAGTTTTAAATACTAAGTAACTGCTCAAGTTGGAGGCCACAAGGTGTAACACGATAATTTGTAAATCATTTTTTGCTAAGCCATTCTAAGAATTAATAGAAACATTCTACATGGTTCTGTTATGAAAGAAAATTCACTGAATGCAAATCATTCATGGCTTAATCAAAACAGAGACAAGATATTGGCTGCAACCTATCTTCAGCTATGGTTATTCAGAATCTTAAGAGGCTGAATGCAGAAAATAATTCTGCTAAGCCAACCATTAGCGTATGTTCTTCTGGCATTAGGTAAGCTGGTCTGGAGAATGACCAGTATCATTTTTTTTCTTGTTGCCATCACAATTCTTCACTACTTGTAACACGTTAGGGAGCATTACAGTGTTCCATGGAGTATTATACTATTCAGTATGGTACTAAAACGCTTGAAATCATCCCACAAATGGGTTAGAACATAGAATATAGAACATAGAAAAACTATGTTATGGAGACTGGGTTATGGAGACTTTATTATTATTATTAAATGTTAATGTTATACCAAACACTGATACCACACCAGCAGTGGAGGCAGCCCAAAAAGATTCATAAAGCTAATTCCTGGGATGAGTGAGTTATCCAAGATACTTCCACTAGTGGGAGAATCATGAACAAGGGGACACGGTTACAAGAAAACAGGGCTGTCATCTAACACTGAGGTGTGTAGGAACTTCTTGAAGAGGGTGGCAAATCTCTGGAATTCTCTACCGCGGAGGACGGTGGAGACTGAATCATCGGAGTAGAAAAAAAGAGGTAGATACATTTTTGAAAGATCAGGAATTGAAGGCTGTGGGAAACTGGCACAGAAGATGAAATGAGGCCTAGGGCAGATCAGCCATGTTCATACCGAATGGCAACGCAGGCTTGAGAGGCCAAGTGGCCTATTTCTGCTCCTATTTTCCCACATTCCAAGCACTTCACAGTAATGGAATTTGAAGTAATATGTACATTGGTGCTGTGATTGAAATGTTTGATCACAATATTAAACTCTGCTGTTGTTTACTATGGTGAACTACACTAGATTAGATTGGTTTCTCTTGTATAATGATTGTGAACAGCATTCTTAGACTGCACTACAAGATTTTGTACAGTAACATTAGATTCTGTTCAATATTATAAAGCCCCATATAAAATTGCAGTTTCTATCCTTCATTATGAATGTCTGTACCTTTTAAAATCCAAGCCATTATTATTATTTGGTATTACTTTCTTGCATCAGAGAATTGTTACACCATAGTCAGTTCACTCCCCAACTCTTGTTTTATGGTGTCTTTATGCAACTAGAGTTCTGCACAGCCTTAGAGCATTCAATGCAAGTTTCTAAGAATCTGTACTCAGAATCTGTATATCATTAACGTATTTATGGTGTTGCAAGACTTGACACAAAATTGTCTGATTCTGTACATCGTTAAGTTTGACATAATATTTCATACAGTATAAATTCTGTGAGTTGTATGGTTTTGTGTAGGATTATAGTATTGTATACAATAGGATTGTACAATATTGTATGGCTGGCGCAACCAAGTAGAGTTCTGCAATGCAAATAAAAGTGTTATGAAGTTTTGTCTCACACAATGGATTTCTTTCAACTTCTGAGTGATCTTAAATTTATTTTGAGATTCCATGCAGAATCATACAGTTTATTAGCAATTTAGAGCATGCAGCGTAGGTATAGTACAAGTGGGTTATAAGACTATGTACATTAATTTTATATGTTCAGAATGAGAATTGATTGTTAATGTTTAGCACAGGTATATTGTACAGTGCTATAACACTGCATTACAAACATGTTGGAGTTTGGCAGTGGGAAGTCACTAAATTAATTAGGTGAATTTAAGTAATGTTTGATAATTTCTAAATGTCACAGTTCTTATGATTCATAATTATAAAGTATCATAGGGTTCTTGGTCTTTTTGGTGTTCAGTGCAGTGTTCATTTAATGTTATGGTGTTCAATACCATGTTAAAACATCCATTATAATGTATAAAATTATTATAGCACTCAGGACTAGTATTCCCAGCAGGATTACTACAGTAAAATATATATGGAAGTACATATGGATTACCTTAGAGTGCAGTGTTATGTTGTGTGATATAATATTCTGTACATTTTTGAAAAAAATGAAATACCTTTAATCTAAAACATTAACTATTTCTTTTTTCACAGATCCTCCCTGACCAACTATGTATTTACAGCATTCTTTCTTTTCCAGCATCTGCAGTTTATTTTTGATTTTCTGTACATTTTTACATCTACGGGTACAGCATTATTATATTTGCTTGCTTTGTTATACTGTACATTACAATGAGCTATTTTTACCTTTACTACCTGGTAATAAACTGAGGGAAGCGGAAAGCCTGCTGTTCAATAATAGTGTTACATACTGGTGGTGAATGATATTTACTAAAATACAAAGTTATTTCATTTTCAAGGTTTATCCAACTGAACAACAATCTCTTGATCAACATTAGTAATACTGAAGAGCTGATTGTTGACTTCAGGAGGGGGAAGGAGGGCGAACATGTCCAGTCTACACTGGGGGATCAGCGGTGGTGGAGAGAGTCAGCAGCTTTAAATTCCTAGGCATTAACATATCGAATAACTTGTGCTGGGCCCAGCACATAAATGCAATCACACGGAAGGCACATCAGCATCTTTACTTTCTTAGGAGGTTAAAGAAGTTTGGCATGTCACTGAACACTCTAACAAATCTCTTCAGATGTACTGTTAAAAGTATCCTTACTGATTTCAACATGTTCTGGTACGGCAACTTGAATGCGCAGGAACACAAGAAGCCGCAGAGAGTAGGGGACTCAGCCCAGTACATCACAGGCACGTCCTTCCACACCAGCTACAGGAGGCACTGCCTCAAGAAGGCAACATCCATCAAACATCCGAGCCATGCCATCCTCTCACAGCTACCTTCTGACAGGAGGTACACAAGCCTGAAGCCCCACACCACCAGGTTCAAGAACAGCTACTTTCCTTCAACCATTCAGCACAGCCCTAATCACAACAGTTTAGCAACACTATGAGTACTTCCCACTAAAATGGACTTTGTTTTTTAGTGCTAATTGTGTTCTTTCTTGTAAAAATTATGTATAATTTATATTTATGTTTTTCTTGTGAATGCTGCTTATATGATGCTATGTGCCTGTGATGCTGCTGCAAGTATGTTTTTCATTGCACCGGTGCATATGACAATAAACTCGACTTTGAAATATTAACTCTTACATTCTTCATACTTGTTACCTTGCCTGCCAAGTATTTCCATCATTCTCAGTTTTCATTTCAGATTTACTATATTTTGCTTCTGCATTAAATAATGATGATTTCCCTTATTTAACAGTTATATTTTATTTTAAATATTGTGTCAAATTCAGCAATTAGCTGACATTGAACATACAAATTAGGAGCAGGAGTAGGCCATTCAGTTCCTCAAGTTTGCTTTGTCATTCAATAAGTTCATGGTTAATTTAATTGTAGCCTCAATTCTTCATTCCTGCGTACCCCTAGTTAACTTTCACCCCCTTGTTTATCAAGAATTTCTCTACCATTCCCTTAAAAGTATTCAAAGATCTGCTTCCACCATTCTTTGAGGAAGAGACTTCAAAAGATTCACAACCCTGAGAGAAAAATGTTTGCCTCATCTCTACCCTAAGTGGATGACTTCTCATTGTAGAGTTTCCAATGAGAAAAAGTCTTCTCCATATCCAGTCTGACAAGACTCTCAGAATCTTCACCCTCTAAACCCCAGTGGATACTGAGCTGTATCGTCTCTCACCATTTAAGCTTCTTTATTATTTCTCCTGCCAAAATGGGCAATTTCATATTTAGCTACATAACACTGCATTTGCCAGACTTAGCCAACTTACTAATCTTTTCCCTCTATAGTCTACTTATGTCCACAATTTACTCTCCTATCTTCCTTTATCATCAGCAAATTTTCCAACCATACCTGCAAATTCCTCCTTTTCAGTCATTTATATCAAATTGTAAAACTTGAGGCCCCAGCTCTGATTCCAGTGTCAAACTACTTTTTACACCTTCCCAACCAGAAAAAGACCCATTTACACCAACTCTCAGTTTCCCATTGATCAGCCAATCTTCTATTCACACCGATATGTTACCTCCTAGACAATGAGCTTTTACGCTCCGGAAATCGACGTACAGCAGATCTACCAGATCCCCTTTATCCACAGCATGTTACTTCTTCAAAAGGACTCGAATACATTGGTTAAACCTGAAATCCCTTTTACAAAACCACGTTGACTTTACTTGATTACCTTGATTTTTTTCCTCAGTGTCCTGCCATAGTTTCATTAATAACTTTTAATATTTCCCTCTGACAAATGTCAAGCTAAATGGCCTGTAGTTTCCTGCTTTCTATCTCCCTCACTTTTAAAATGCAACCTGGATTGTAACTACTGTACTGCAAAACAGTCATCCATTTATTATGGTGCTTATATTGTGTATCACATTATATTGTATACATAATATAGAGTAATAAAATGTTTTTTAAAATAAAAAATACTTATGAAAAAGGACAGGAGTTTCTGCAGATGTTTGTTACCAAAAGGTTTGTGCATGAATTGTATGCATCAAATAGCTTGAGGTAGTTTTTAAATAACTAAACCAAAGCACTTGTCACATGATCACCAAAAGTGCTTGAGCCCTGGCACTAATGGATTAAATAAGACTTTGAAACATCACTGAATTGTTTACCAGGTGGTTTTCATGCCTTGACAAAAGCACTTATAAAAAGATAGCCTTTCAAAAGGCTACATGTGTATATAGTGGAAAGAAAGAAAGCTTATTTAAGTTGATTTCCATTCACCGAGAGCCAAAAGGCCATCTAATAATCTTCAGTGACATCTAATTGATCCTGAGTACTGTATACTTACAGAAATTAGACTTTATGGCTTTGAAGATGCTGCTGAAGTTAAATAGCAGCAGAATAACACATTGCATTTAAAGGTAGGCTTTATCTAATTAACTGTAGCATCCCCATGTTTTTTTAAATCACAAGTTTTGTATTTTCTTCAATAATAATGTTACTGAAGTCAGTTGAGTTATATCATGCATCTTTCAGATCCTGAGTTATAGCTCTTAACTAATCTTTAACCATTTGTTACAGTGGTTACTTTATAATTTACAGACTAAAGCACTATCAGAAGCAGTAAATTATCATGAACATTCAGGATCTTTTAGGGATCTACTTTCCACTGGGATTACTGAATTGATCATGTTTAACTTGCTTTTGGACAACTATTAACCAATGCCAGAACACATTGAATGCAAGGCACAGCATGCAATACGAATTCTAAGCAACCAAATCACTAATAAATTGTAGGTGTGGCACAGCAACATGGCTGAAATGAATATTTCAATTCCTACTTCCATTCTCTCTTGGTTTGGTTAACTTTTTTTTGTGAAATTGAGTGAAAGGTTAGCACAGTTATCCTTTAAAATAAATTGGTGCCAATTAATTTCTTTTTAAAAGGTCTTTTTCTCCTTAATTTATATATCAAATAGCAAACAACATACCCTCCCTGTTCAAATTATGGCTCTTCAAAACGTTTTCATCTGGGCTTTGTTTTGGGATATTTATCATTTGGCAACCTTCAAATTTCCCCTAGCAATTCAATTATATTGACCTCAGGGTCCACATAGGCTAGTTCACCACAGAGGTTTCCTGAGCAGTAGCTTTAAAACAGAAGGTCAGTGTAATAAGGAATAAAGCACCCAGACCACCTGTGAGCTGTGCAATGGACAAATAATTAATCTTTAAGAAACTGTAACTTTATTATAGGTTTCATAGGTCAACTATAAAAGGTCATTGATCTGAAACATTAACACATTCCTCTGCTCTCCATAGATGCTGTCTGACCTGTGTTTTCCCAAGTATATTCTGACTGATTTTCTTATTTCCAGCATTAAGATTAAGATATCTTTATTAGTCACATGTACATCAAAACACACAGTGAAATGCATCTTTTGCATAGA
>JARFYF010000029.1:15718795-15734136 GCA_030265395.1 Rhina ancylostomus | reverse complement strand
AACCAAAGTATACCTAAAGGTAGACCAATACTCTGGCAACTAGTGCCAGAGAAACACAGGTACTTATGCTCGGCCCCCGATGGGGCTCAGGTGTGTATTGTTATCTAATCAGTTCCGCATGGAATCTATGTGCTGGAGAACAAGGCATTAGTGGAGCCAAATTGAGGGCCAGAACTCAGAACCATGACAGACATAGAGATGGATTTCTGACGGCAACCAAATGTTAAAAGGATATGTCATCGGCCTCTCTCAATGGACAGGAGTCAAAGGCCATTTCGAGGTCAAAAATTGTGGTTGGTTACACTCCCTGCATTTTTCCTGAGGTGGTAGCACAATAAAGGTCATGTCCATTGTGCATTTAAATCAACAAGATACACAAGATGGCATTTGATGAGAACTTTGGTGATGACTTCCTCTGTGGTAAACAGCAGGGAGAAACCTCTGTAGCTACCACAACTGGATTTATCTCCTTTGTTGAACCAGTTACAGCATCTCTGGTACCTGCTGGCATGTCCCAGACATGGGAAATGAAGTTGTGAATTTAGGTCTCAAGTTTCTCTGCACCTAGTTTTAAAACTTCAGCAGGGATACTGACTACTTTTGAGTCCTTGTTTTCCAGTTGACATCTTGCCTTTTCCACATCTTCTTCATTTTGGTTGGTGACAATGCTAGCCCATCTATTTTGAATTGTGATACAGTTAAGGACACAAACAGCAAGGACAAAGTCATCACCGAGGAGTTCTTCAAACTAATTCTATTAGTTCCAAGATAATTATGGACAAAGATAGGACTGGTAAGGTTAATTTTGACAGCATTAGACAGGAACTTGCAAAGGTTGATTGGGAGAGGCTATTAGCAGGAAATGGACTTCTGGCCAGTGGAAGGCTTTTACAAGTGAGATAGAAAGGAATCAGAGCCAGTTAAGGTGAAGGGCAAGGCTGGCAGGATTAGGGAACCCTGGTTGATGAGGGATATTGAGGCTCTGGTCAGGAAAAATACAAGGTATAAGCATCTGGGATCAAGCAAGTCCCTTGAGGAGTATAAGGGATGTAGTACACTTAATAAGGAAATTAGGTGGGCAAAAAGGGGACATGAGATATCCCTGGCAGATAAGGTAAAAGAGAATCCTAAAAGGTTCTATAAGTACATTAAGAGCAAAAGGTAACTAGAGAGAGAATAAGTCTCCTTAAGGATCAGTGTGGTCATCTATGTGTGAAGCCACAGGAGATGAGTGAGGTCTTAACCGTATACTCTTCATCTGAATTTACCTTAGAGAAGGACATGGATGCTCGTGAGTTTAGGGAAGAGAACAGACATATCCTGAAGCACAATGACATTACGAGAGAGGAGGTATCAGTGATCTTTTAGTGCAAAAGGGTGTATCTAGGACATTGTGGGAAGCAAGGGGGGAGTTTGCTGGGGTCTGGCAGAGATTTTGCATCTTCATTAGCCACAGGTAAGGCATCAGAAGACTGGAGGGATAGCTAATGTTACGCCTTTGCTTAAGATTGGAGGCAAGCTAGGGAACTACAGATTGGTGAAGCTTACATCAGTTGTAGGAAAGTTACTGGAAGGGATTCTGAGGGACAGAATTTATTTGTATTTGGAAAGGCAAGGACTTATTAGGGATAGTCAGCGTGGGTTTGTTCGTGGGAGATCACATCTTACAAGTTTTCTTTTGAAGAGGTGACCACAAGCAATGATGAGGGCAAAGTGGTGGACACTGTCTATATGTACTTTAGCAACACGTTTGACAAGGTCCTGCATGGTCCAGAAGGTTAGAATACATGGTGTCCAGGTAGAGACAGCATATTGGATACAAAATTTGCTTGGTGGGAAGAGGCAGAGGGTGGTAGTGGAGGGTTGCATTTCAGATTGGAGGCATGTAAATAGTGGTATGCTGCAGGGATCAGTGCTAGGTCTTTAACTATTTATCTTATATATTAATGATTTGGAAGAGAATGTAGTTGACGTGATAATAAGTTTGCTTATGACACTAAAATTGATGGCATAGTGAACACTGAAGAAGGTTGTCTAGGGACACAACTGGACCTAGATCAACTGGGAAAATGGGCAAGAGAACGGCTGATGGAATTTAACTCAGACAAATGTGAAGTGATGCATTCAGAAATTAAACCAAGGCAGGACATACACAGTGAATGGCAAGGCCCTGGGGAATATTATTGAACAGCAGGACCTGGGGATAAAAGTACATAGTTCCCTGAAAGTGGCAACACAGGGATACAGTGGTTAAGTAGGTATGATTGTATTGTATGATTGCATTCATCAGTCGAGGCATTCAATACAGGAGTTGGAACCTCATGCTACAATTGTACAAATTGTTGGTTAAGCCACTCTTGGAGTTTTGTGCATAGTTCTGGTCATCACACTGTAGGATGTGATTAAACTAGAAAGGGTGCAGAAAAGATTCACAGGAACATTGCCTGGACTGGATAGCTTGAGTTAAGGGGAGACTGGATAGCTTGAGTTAAGGAGAGACTGGATAGGCTGGGACTATTCTCCCTGGAGCAAAGGAAGCTGACAGGTGACCTTATACAGGTTTATAAAATTATGAGGAGCATACATAGGGTGAATGGTCACTGTCTTTTTTCCCCCAGGGTAGGACAGTCTAAAACTAGAGGACACAGGTTTAAGGTGAGAGGGAACAATTTAAAGGGGATCTGAGGGGCACCGAGGGTGGTGGGTATATGGAGCAAGCTGCCAGAGGAAGTGATAGAGGCAGGTACGATTGCAATGTTTAAAAGACATTTAAACAGGTACATGGATGGAAAAGGTTTAGAGGGATATGGGTCAAAAGCAGGCAAATGGGATTTGTGTAAATGGGATTTGGTTGGCATGGACAAGTTGGACCAAAGGGCCAGCTCCTGTGCTGTATAAATCGAAGTGCTCCTTCCAGCAAGCACTGATTGCATCTCTGTCCAGAAAAAAAACTCTCCTCTGTTCTTGGTTCTCACTGGGGAGGACCTTGGATGTTTGGCATGTTGATGGTCTTGACAGTGCTGAAGAATCCGTGCATGACATGATTATTGGTGAGTTTCCACATTTCATGTTCTTTCTATCCACCATTTATTTCTTAGGTCACAGGATTTCTGTTGGATCTTAGCCTTCACATGCTTATAGAGCTGCTTCTATTCCCTTGAGAGGTTGTCAAGTTTCCAGTCTAAGAATCCCTTGTTTCTGGATTGCCTGGGCATCCTCATCAAACCAGTCCTGATGTTTTGCGGTAGAGAAAATGATTATGCTGGACCCAAGGGCAGTCCAACTGCCGTGGTCAATCTATGTCTTATGTTGGTTGATGTGTGGTACCGTCTTTCAAGAGCTTTCTTTCGAATATCCTTGAGCCCTTCAATGTTGATTCTCCTATGGCAGCATTTCTGTTGGCGCTGAGATTACAGAATGCTTTAGGCAGTGCTCAGTCCATGTCATCGGTACCTGTCATGATGCGAACCTTGTGGACATTCTTGTGGTCACTCGCCTGGATAAGGGGTGTTGCCGTGAGGTCTTGTACTTGTCTGTCTGATGAAACAGTATTTTTCCACCTCGTCAATTATGCCTTTCCAGAGGATTGTAACCTTTCTGAGCCTGGCATTGAAGGTGCCCAGAATGATCAAGGCCAGGAATTCATTGGTTAGGTATTTTTTTGCTCTGAATGAGCCAGAGACCTTCACTTATTGTGATGGGAGCCAGATGCCAGACCAGCTCATTCTTAACAGTGAAACCCACCCCATGAAGACAGTATTCCTCTTCCAGCTTGCCCTTCCAGAAGAACCACTTTGAGCTGCTTCCAATCATATTTCACTCAGGACAGCAATGTCATTGTTAGGACACCTTTAGTTTCCCCAAATATGATATCAGAGCAAAGATCAGCTCTGCTGCTGTTGAGGGTGATCACAAGGGCCCTGAAGTTTCAGGTCTCAAATTTCTATATTGAGAAATGAAAGTTGCTTGTACATGATTTCTTTCGCCATGCAAAAGCCTTTGAACATCATTGACAACATAGCTTGACAGAGTAAGGCCTTGACCCAGTTTTCCCTCAGAGATGTCCCCACCCTTTCTTTTCCACCCTGCCACCCAGGCTCCTCCTTCTTTCCCTCCTCCATGCAGCCTTCCACTTCTTTCATGCGACCCTTCACTCTCTCATCTCAGCAACTTCTCTTCCCAACCCTTATTCCAAACTAAGACCTTTCATCAGAAAGGTCATCAGCCTGAAATGTTCACTCTGTTTCTCTCTCCACAAGTGCTGCCAGTATTTTCTATTTTTATTTCAGGTTTTCAGTATCTGCAATTTTGGTTTTGCTTTTCAAACACCTCCAGAATGTTGTGCTCGGCTGCTAATTTACTATTGCTTTTGTGTCATGGGTTTTTTTTGTCAAATCTGTCATTTCATTTCTGACTACTTTATTGCCAAAACCTTTGCTGTTTGCAAACTGCAGAATAACTTAAACGTGCTTGAGTTCAGTTGCAAAGTCCAGTGTTCTAACTGTAATCTATTTTTCCCACTCATTTTAGTAAGTTGACTCTGTACATGGACAATTACATGAACATACATCATTTTGTTGGCCAATTACATGTATGAGTCCAGAAAAGTAGAAATGGTTTCCATGTGTAACAAATATACCTGAGCAGAGAGCTATTATAAATATTGCCTATTTCACAATGTTTTCTGATTAGTGTACCTAATTTTGTTCCACTCTGATAGTAAATGGAATTCATAATAATTGTTGGATACCGGCAGTCCCCAGCTTACAACACGGTTCTGTTCCCGAGAACTGTCAGTAACCCAAACTGTTTGTAAGTCAGAAATGAACAGAAACAGTTGTGATGGGGGAGTGAGCAGGCGTGGGAACAGTAACCACCAGCCAAGCTCACCGACTTTGGGTGAGTGAGCAAATGAGTCTGCTCAGTACTCCCAGCTCTGCTCAGCTTGACCCAGACCCCGACTATTGCAGCTCAGGGTGGGGTGGTGAGAGAAGGCATGCAGAAATGCCCTGTTCCTATCTGGCCGATGATGCCTACAGCCCCACAGAAGCTGGCAAATCCATCCCCATCCATCCAATTGGTCTCCCGAACACTTGTTCTTATGTATGGAGTGTCCATAGTCGTGTGTTCACAACCTGGGGAGGACCTGTATTTGGAAATGATTCAAGAAATTTGAAACTAATTTTTTAATTCAATATTCTTTACAAAGTTTTCTTACTGTTACCTTCCTCAAGATATTCATTATTTGCTGGATCTGGTTTCAAGGTGACTGATGCCTTCTGCTACCTCAACTAACCTTGAATGACTTTTAACAGACGATTCAACACGAAGGGTTTTGTAGCTGAACTAGATCCTGTCCTCATCTGACTCCACAAATACACAGCTGTGATTTCTATAAAGAGCGAATGACACAGTCAAAATTTTCCTTCACTCCAAGGTCATTGAGGCCTCCACACAAGCTGGGATCAGTTAACTCAGTGCAAATCACATCTGGAACTTTCAAGGCCTATATACCTTGTGCGTATCAGCTAAGAGTAAGAAACATTTTAAAAAAAAAGTTCAAGTTTAAACAAATGTTTAAAACTTTATCTTGAGTAACACCAGAGCCCTGTTTTATTGTTTCACTGCCAAAATTCAAATTCAGCCATCTCTCAGGTTGGTAAAATCTTGAACTAATTCCAGACAATACAATGGATGCTAGATCAAAGCTTTGTTCATTAAGGATGTCAAAGGATATGAAAAAATGATGGCCAAACAGGTTAGCAAGGAATTCATTCATAATCTAAATGAATGACAGAATTTTTGTGAGAGCCTGAATGACCTACTTCGTATATTTCCATGTTACTACCTAGGTATCAGTGGACGTCATGTGTACGAGTATTAATTCACTGAGTTATTTTCCCATCAATGAGGAATGTAGGTGTTTGAGGCAACTTGGAACTGTCATTCTGCATTGCATTCTACAAGTTCCAGTAACAATATGTAGAATAACAAACCACTTGGAATTCTAATTCCTTTCTCCTTGTGTTCCGTAACTAGTACAAACAACTTAATTCCCATTTAAACCATTCTTTTCTCTGTTGACAGGAAGGAGCTGTTGTTAAACTCAAAGGGCATTTTTTAAAAAATATAATCACACTAATATCTGTGGGATACTTTAACTTTGTCTCACGACATATAATTAAGTGCAATGATTAGCCCAGATGATAAACATGCCATGATACCTCCAGAATGTTGTGATAAAATTAAATACTGCAATATGCCTTTTCCTTGTCATATATCAAATTTGCAAGTCTTTAATACTCACTGTTTCTTAAGATAAAAAATATATCATTTGAATTATATATAGAGAGAATTAATTACATTGAAGAATCATTAATAAAACAATTCCCAGCACAAAATTGAAAAATAAAACAGGCAAACAAGCCTCCAGTTGTTGCTGTTGAAAATTGGCCTGATGGTGAAACAATCATTAAATTGTGCTGAACTTATTTGGTCCAAAGTTATCAGAAAATAGATTGATTCAGCATAGATTTACAGAATGTTATGTTTCAAGGCAGTTTCTCTTGATAATGACCACTGATCTGCGGCCAGACATTTTTCAGTTGCAGTCTTAGTCACTTAAGAATTTTTTTTAAAAATTAAAATAATTGCAGCATAAATTACCTTTATAGACTATTAATCGGACTTGCCAAACAACCAACCCTACCAGCTCCTTCAGACATGACATTTTTCACCATGTACTTCAGGTTATGAACCCAAACAGATTCTATGATATTTTAATCTTATGGGAAGTAATACTGCATGCCACACACTAGTGTTAATCAGATGTTCATGATGCATTATCATTAGATGAGTCGTGTAATTACTGTTTAACACTATCACAATCGTGTCAATCAGACTTTCTTTATATAAGGACAGGACAGTTTGAGGAGCGAGCAATATCATTGTGGGTCAAATATTCCCCTTCTAAGTTGTATGATTCTTAGTGGTTTCACATTCCTTCAGCTTTGCATCTGTTGCAGTTTTGCAGTAAGTGAGTTCTAAAATATTAATGCTAAGTATAATTTGTACACTATCTAAGACTTAAGGCTGTGTACAGCAGTACATTAATCACTTATTTCAAGTGCTGCTCATCACTAAATTAAAAAACTCGTTCAAGGGGAGTGTTAATACTCTGCCTATAACAGGAAGTGAGAACTTAAGACAAATTCAATCACATCCCACAAATTACTTCAGAACCCAAACTTTAAATAATACTGAAGAAATGACATATATTAACAAAACAATTTTACCAATGATTGGAAACCTCTGAACAGAGCTTGGTGATGGATGAACAAACATACACACCAAACCCTTGTTTCTCTAAATTAGACAGATATCAACACCCTGGCATCAATAAAAATTAATGTTTGATATAAATTGTAACCTCACCATAAATATGATCTCTTTTATTTGATACTAATATCAGATTGACTTTGCACCCCCACTCTGTTGGTGATATAAGAGTACCTTATTTTGAAAAGCACCAATAAATAAAAGCAGGAAAACTACTAGGGCCGATTGCGGACTTTTAACTTTAATTGCCAATATTCATGAACTGATCTAAGATTTACTTGAAAACAACATTTTCTAAGAATCTTGAAAATAAAGCTGCAAGAAAGGATGGGGTCAATAAAAAAAAACATCTGTCTTTAATATCCAATCTGTTTTCGATTCTAATTGAGTTTGACAGCCCTGGCTTTTTATTATTGATAAATAGCACCTTTGCATTTGCTGTATCACAACTGCAGGTCTAGGTTAAACGCTAGTAGGAAGCTGTTAGCAATGTCTGCTGTAAACAATCCTGTCAACAGGCATGTCAGCTTGTTTTCAGGGAGTAATAATCACCCCCAGCCTGTCTGTGAAATCATTTACTGCAAGAAAATAGAGGTTAAGACAACAAATGACATCAGCCTGTGATCGCTTCAGAACAAATTGTTTAATTAAAAACTACATATCCACCAATTTAAAACACTGACAAACAAATCAAGTGAGAATCAAGGAAGCATTCTGTTGGACCCCATTTTAATTCTGAATGCATAAATTAGATTCATTTTAATTCATTGTCTCACAGCTCCAGTAGGTGGGATTCGGTCCTGACCTAAATACTGTCTGCATTAAATTTGCATGTACTCCCAGTGACCACATAGGTTATCCCTGCCAAGGTCCTCCAGTTTCATACTACATTCCAAAAAAATGCTGGTTGGAAAGTTAATTGGTGACTGTAAACTATCCCTTATGTAGGTGGATGGTAGGAGAATCACGATGAAGTTGATAGGATCTGAGAAAAAATAGGCTCCAAGGAACTAAGTGGAAGAATGAAATTAATAGAAATCAGACAAACTGTGATGCTGGAAACTGAAATAAAACCAAAAAAGAGCTGGAAACATTCAGCTGGTTATGCAGTATCTGTGGAAAAAGGTCTTAACGTTTCAGATTGTAAAACCTGAACTGTAAAAACAAAGCTGGCAAGAGGGAAAGCAAGTTAGTTATAGAGGGTGGGGAAGTGATGGATAGAACAAAGAAAATACCTCTGATAGGGTGGGACTATGGTTGCTGTGGGGATAAGTTGTAGAGATCATTCTGTCAATGGGTTAATGGGGGGAGTTAGAGAGAGAATATAAAAATCTATAAAATGAGGGCAGTTGGAGAGTGAGAACACTAAACAAAGGAGCATAAAAGTTTTCAAAATGTAGGGTTGTGGGACATACCCAGCAGGTCAGGCTGTGCTAACAGAGAGAGAACAACTGAGCCAATATTATAAATGAACGATTCACAACAGAAATAGCTGGTTCTGATACAGACATAGAAATCTAGTTAAATAAATTTGTAGAATTTGATATTGAGCCCCGAAGCCTGCAAGGTGCCCAGACAGAGGGAGAGATGCTGACTTTTTGCAACGTGAGAACGTAACAAAGGAGGTAAAGTGGATACCATCTCTATCACTACATCGATTTACTCTCTTTGGTCCAGCGCCATATTTGGTGAACAGTCTGATTTCCTGACCATATTCAATCTGCACATTGCATTTGTTCTTAATTTCCCTCGAACGGCATACAACAGGCAAGGACTGATTAATGGCATGGGACATTCATGCCACAGATGTGCCAGGCAGGAGAGCCTAATCTTGACATTCAATGGTATTACTTACATTGAGTTCACCATCATCATTATCTAGGGAGTCACCACTGATTAGAAACTTAACTGAACCAATCACATAAACACTGTGACTATTAGAGCTTGTATTCTGTGGTGTGCAACTCACCTCCTGATACCCCAAAGTCGATCCACTACTTACAGGAGTATGAATTCTTTACACTTCCCTGGATCAGCAGAGCCACCAACTCCCAAGAAGCTCAACACCAACCAGGACAAAGCACCCCAAGCCCTCATCTTAAATATTCATTTGCTCCACCACCACCACACAGTATCTCTGACATGTACCATCTCCAAAATGGTACTCACCCCAGGCTCCTCTGGCAGCTTCTCTCAACCTGCGGCCTCCACCTCAGGAAGGACAAGGGCAACATGTACATGGGAATACTAACACGTGCAGGTTCCCTTCCAAGTCACACACCACCCTGAATTTAGATCCTTCATTATTGTTGGACCTAAATCCTGGAACTCCCTACCCAACAGCACTGTTTGGAGCACCTTCACCAAAAGGACTGCAGTGGTTCAAGAAGATGGCTCACCAGCATCTTTCAAGGTCAATTAGTGATGGATAATAAATGCAGGCCTTGCCAATAACGTCTTGGTCCTTAAAATGAATATAAATCTGTGCATTATATGGTTATATTTAAATGAAATCACGGTATGTCAGTAGCACATAATGAGAGTATGCAGCCTTCCAGACTGTTCTGTCTCTCTACAGGGATAGTGCAGTTAAATCCATTCCATGCCTTTTTGTCTTTGCCCTCCATTTTTTCCCAAGCATTCAACCAACTCTCTTTTGAAAGTAACTGTTGAATCTGCCTCCATCATGTTTGGCAATGTGTTCCAAATGCCACTACTTGCTACTAAAGATACTTTTCCTAATGTTACATTTGGTTCTTTAGCCAATCACCTTAAATCTGTGTCCTCTGATTCTCCACACTGGGGAAGTTTCACCCTACACACAGTGTCCAAATCCCTGAGCTGAAACTTGCTGTGAAATGCCAGCAATGCCACACTAAACTGGCAGCATTTTCCCTGTAAGGGCCAGGAAAGTCAGGACTACTACGAAGATGGAAATGCTGAACTTGCTGGAGTTTTTCCTCACACTGCCCTCTAAAATCAGATTAATCACAGAAACCAGCAGCAGTTTTCTGAACCTACTGCAATTCCCTGGCAGTTGTGTGAGGGAATTTGCCGACTGAAATGTTAGCCAGCAACAACTAACCCATTCATTTCAATTAGAAATAGACATGAGGAGAAGGGCAAGTACTGGTTTTTCAACATTTTTAGTGAACTGAGTTTAGTTAAATGTTAACTGTTTTTAAAATTTTTGTTAAGTATTAAATTATTTATATCTTAACTTTTATTTTAAAGTGTTTATCAGGTTAGACAGCTGAAAAAGACAAGGAATATGGCTTTACTGGCTGCCAAAGACTTTCTCATTCATTTCATGGTCGGGGTTTGTTTTGGCATTTTGTTGTGCAGCTGTGTAGAGTCCCACCATTTTGGATCACGATAGCTTCAAGTCGCCTGAGGCCTGTGGCTCCAAAAAAGGAATGCTTATAATTGCCTCACAACTCAACATAGATGTCTCTATTACAACTCCTCTCAACTTTCTCTGCTCCAAGTAAAACATCCTGTCTTTCACCATAACATTACCTTTTAAGTTTTGTAATTTTTTTTCTGCAACCTCTCAAAGGCTTTTGCATCTTTCCTATGATGTCATCAGAACAGAATGTAATACTCCAATTGTGACCGAACTGTGTCTGAAAAGGCTTATCATAGTGTCCAGGGCCTTGAATTCTGTGCCTCTATTTATAAAGCCCAGGATTCTTTTTTAACTCTTTTCTCAACATCTGCAAAATTGTATGCATATACACAGCCATGTGTCTCTATTGCTACACCCACTTTAGAATTGCAACCTTTATATAGCCATTTATCTGATTAAAATGTGCACTTTGTGTTTTAAAATTCACTAGTCACAAGTTTGGCATTCCACTAGTCATTTCATGTCCTCTTGAAAGCTTTTATTGTCCTCCTCAATTCATGAAATTTTCAAATTTTGTGCCAAATGCAAATTTTGAAATTATCCCCTGCTCACCCAAATCCAAGTCATCTATGTGGGGAAAACCAATGTTCTCATCAGTATGGGAAACCCCAATGAATACACTCTTCTGGTATGTAAAACAATTCACTCACCACTGTTTCTTGTCCCCATGTCAATTTCTTATCTACACTGCCATTGGCTCTTTTATTCCATGGGCTTCAATCCTGCAGACAAACCTATTATTTGGCACTATCAAATGCTTTTACAAAATCCCTATAAATGACATCAATTACAGTTCCTTCATTAACCTTCTCTGTTACCTCAAAAAACATTCAACCAGATTAGTTAAAACACAATTTGCTTTTTACAAATCCATGCTATCTTCCATTGATTAATCCATGTTTGTCTAAGTGACTGCTATATTTATCTAAGATTATTATTTCTAAAAGCTTCTCCTCCACCAAGTTTAAACTGATTGGTCTATAGCTGCTGAGTTTATCCTGCTCCTTTATTTGAAGGTGTATTATTTCTAAAAGCTTCTCCTCCACCAAGTTTAAACTGACTGGTCTATAGCTGCTGAGTTTATCCTGCTCCTTTATTTGAAGGTGTAGTATTCACTTCTTTTCCAGTGGTACCACCCTCTGAGTGAAAACGTTTCCCCTCAGATCCCTTTAAAATTTTTCCAGTCTTACCTTAAAACTATGCCCCTCATGATTTTATTAACTTCTAGTGGCAGATAGACTCTTATCAGGAATTGATGTAAAGATTTATTTACACAATTAAGTGTCTGTGGTTTTCCTGCATAAATTATTTTGCAACTGTGAACATATCTTTTTATGTAGTTGAATACCTATAATTTCCATATAGCTCTGTGGGTGTAGAAATATGCAGTTCAGCAGATTTGTGTTTCCAAATAAATTTGCCTACACTTTACTGTGTACGGATAATTGACAGTGCAATATATGTATGAAATCCATGTACAGTTGTATGTTCGTGCTTTTACTTGTGCAGTTAGAATTGTGCAGACTTGCGTGTATAGATCAGTTTGTGAATATTCTCTGTATAGTTGTATGCCTATATATTTAAAGTTAAATGTATTCATTTGCCTACAAAATTCTGTACATGCAGATTTGCTGCAAGTTAAATGCAAAGTCCAGAACGTGCATATTTGTCATGTCTATAGATTTGTCTGAATATTATGTTTTTTGTGTAGGATTTGTTAGATCACCTGCATTGTTTTGTTGTCAAATGAGTATGTGTTTTTCCATGTAACAATGAGCATAAATATTCTCTGCAGCACATCCTTTTGCAAGCGTGCATCCATAACTCAAAATTAACGAAAAGAACCTCTCGTTCATGACATCAGTATTCAAAAGTGCTTCACAACCATTGATGTGATTTTTAAAATGTAGTCACTACTTTAATATTGAGATAAAGAACAAGCAATTTGCAGAGCAATGTGTCACAAACACCAAATTATCAATAATCCTTTTTATAACCTTACAAGACATTGAGGAATTAATAAATTGTCTAAGGAGTTTCATGCAATACAAAAACATAACTGATATGTAACCAAATTAACAAGCATATAGTAAGTTATTTTTCCCTTTTGCTGACAGTATATTCTCTCTCTAAATCGTTCTTACTGAAGAGAATTTTCCAGTGTTATATATTACATTGTTGTACAGATTTCCCTGCATAGCAGGTGCTGATCTTAGCTAACTGGATCTCACTGTGTAGAATGTGCAAACTACTTTCACTTAAGAATATAAGTAATGCATTTAATTGTACACTTACAGATCTTGTGGCTCCAGATCAGAATTGTCTGACATTCTTTGGTATGAATTGTATTACAGCTGTGATAAGGTCGTTGAGAGGATGATGGACACATACTGAACACAACAAAGTTTCATAACTCAAAAAGGAAATAACTGCAATTGCTGGAAATCTGAAATAAAAGCAGAAATGCTGGGGATACTCAGCAAATCAGGCAGCATCAATGGAAAGAGAAGCAGCTAACATTTCAGGTCAATGATCCTTCAGCAGAACTCATGAGAAAGATGTGATGAACTGGAAATTTTAACTCTCCGATCCCCTAAGTTGTCTTTCTTGCTGATTATTTCTAGCGTTTTCTGTTTTTAATTAAGTATCTCTGTCTACTCACACCTCTTGCCACCTTTATTCCCAAAAGAAATTACAGCAGTTATCTTTGTGATTTTGCCACACTACTGGGGGAGCCACAATATCACCACCACAGGCAGGAATTGTAATTAGAACATAGATATCTCTTTGAAGTACAGGCTGAGGCACAACTGCACTACTAAGTGTAATTGCAGTCTCTGACTGGTTTAAATAGGCAGTTTCCACTCTAAGTAAATGCTCATAAAAATTTAGCGTGGGAACAGTTCATGTATGTGCACAAAGCTGTAACATTTTCAATGAGATGTTAAAATCGGTATCCAGACTATATATTCTACTGGAAACGAGTACCTGAATATTTCTTTACGAAAATTTGCCTATTGAAATGTACATCTACACACGCTATACTTGCTGCATTGCTTGTAGGTGCCATTCTAACAGAAGTTTTAATATTACTTTTAGGTCATAGATCCCCATTAATCAGTGGTGCTGCTTTACTATCTTCACAAAAATTATTTATAAGAAACATTTCCACATTCATTTTTCTCAATGTCATGTTTAATTTCCAAACTGCTTTCAAATATATATTTCACAGTAACACACTTAAATGCACAACTTAAATTATCTTTGATATTGTTGTTCAGAACTGTATATAATTCCATAAGATTCATCAGCATTGTTTAATGAAGGGAATTGCTAGAATATTTTTCTTTCCCTAATAGCAATTTGTGTTTACATAATTTTGAAGATTTTTAAAAATACCTATTTAGGTAAAGTTTGTTTAGAATGTTTATAATTTAGCATATAAATTATTCTGAAATGGAGTAAGGTGCTGATTTTTAAAAATTTGGTCATGAGATGTGGACATTGCTGGCAGTCTTGGTACTTATTGTCTATCTGCAGAACTGAAGAGGTAGTTAAGAGTCAACCACAGTGGTGGATCTGGATTCACACAAGGACAAACTGGCAGATTTCCTTCATTCACGGACATTAGTGTACCACATGGTTCTTTTTCTGACAGTCTGGTAATTTTATAGTTTCCATTCCTGAATCTAGCTATTTATTTTTAAAAATGTAGATTTATTTACTTTTTAAATTTACATTCCCCAATGTGCATCTCTGGATCAATGGTTCAGAGACCTAGCTGCTAGTGCGTCGGTTTAACACCAGGCTACCGTGCCTCTACGCAAGAACAATCGTACCATGTTTGAAGGCACTTTGATTGAGGTATTCGATAATAGCAGTGAGAAAATTTGATGATTGTTCAGATGTGTGCAAATGAAGGCCTGCAACACAGCGAGACTAACTCGAGGCTGTACTGTGGGAGTTGTCAAAGACACAGAATGTAACATAAATGATAATGTAGGACTGACGGGGTGTGTCATAGGAGGGACACTGGGCAGGGAATAAGCAAAGAGTAATCTTAGTATAGCAAAAAGATTACTTTAATAGAACTGTTTGATATGGAGTGCAATATGAAGTAATAAAAATTAGATGAACCCACTTTAATTTATATTTAATAAATTCAGTTTAAAATAAACTGAACACATAAAATAAGGTTACCGGAGTATTGAGAGATGAACAGGGACGTCGAAAGAAGAGAAACTGTTTGTAAAGTTAAGATGGTAACCTTTTATGTATTTGTCAAAAGCAATGCTACAGTAAATTGGAGAAAAAAAGACGAAGACCCCCTCCCAACTAAATCCCGCAAACATCGGCCCGGTCCACAGCGCAGCCGACCCGCGCCTTCTCCCACATCGCCGTTCCCATTGGCTGCCAACGGCCGTGCGCCTGAGGTGTCCCGCCTCCTTCCGCTTCCTCCTCCCAGGTGAATGAGAAGGGCAGAAAGAAGCAGCACTGTGCGACAAAATGGCGTCATGTCCACCCAACCTTTCCCGAGGAAGTCAGAATAACCCGCCCCCCTCCCCCCACAACTGCGGCAATTCTAGCCACAGCT
>JARFYF010000029.1:15686596-15697358 GCA_030265395.1 Rhina ancylostomus | reverse complement strand
GAGAAAAGTGTACAGTAAATGCAGGACCCTTTAGAGCATTGATGTACAGAGGGAACTTGGGTTGCAAGTCCATAGCTCCCTGAAAATGGCAACACAGATGGATAGGGTGGTACAGAAGATGCAAGGAATGCTTGCCTTCATTGGTCAGGGCGTTGACTATAAATGTTAAGAAGTCATGATGCAGCTGTCCAAAATTTAGCCACATATTGTGTGCTGTTCTGGTGGCAACAGTATAGGAAGGATGTAGAGGCTCTGGAGAAGCAGTTTACCAGGAAGTTGTCTGAATGGGAGTGTATTAGCTATGAGGAGAGGTTGGACAAACTTGACTGTTTTTGCTGGAGCTTTGGAAACTGAGTGGTGACCTGATAGAAGTATATAAAATTATGAGAGTCATAGATAGGTTAGTCAGAATCTTTTTCCCCAGAGTGGAAATGTCAAATAGTAAATAGCATAGCTTTAAGTTGAGAGGGAGAAAGTCAACTGCTGGAGAGCACTATTAAGCATTATTAATACTAAACCTAAGTGTTTACAATGCACAAATTACCCTCTGTGATTTCCTTGCAATTTATCTTGGACAATAAGATTCCCTCTGTTATACTCTTTCCTTTTATATTCTGTCTATTTTAGAATGACCATTGGTTTAGTTTCAAAGATTGGTTATTTGTTGCATTGCTCCTATTTGTCAGCTCTTTCTAATAGCCTTTGAGTATTTGCATTTGTAAAATCACAGTGGGAGGAATGCCTTTATACAACATTGAAATTCTACAGCTTTGGCCTCTCACTGAAAAATATATGGCATGGAGTCAGATTTGTTTGCTTATTGTGCAACTAGTATCCTGGTGTACATCTTTCCTTCCTGTTAGACTCATTCAAATACCTTCTCAGAGGATGAACATCACAAAAGCAAAACTGTTTCTGATCACTGATTACCATAGCACAGTCATGTTTCTGTGTGCAAGCCCTTCCATGTCTCTGCTCCTTACCATTGCTGAGTGAGTTCATAGAATTTGTTTTTTTGTTTCTGCTTTACCATATCTTGTGACTAGTTGTTCTTAAGAATTATGTTCAGCAGTTTTCTGCAATATAAAAGAGTGATTGGTTTTTGTCACTCTCAAATTACATGCTCCCAATGCTTTATTTCAGTTCTAATACTATGTGTGCGGCATGATGAAATTTCTGTTTATTTTTCAATCAAGGTTACAGTCTTTTTGGTGTTGGCAAGAAAAGTTGGGGGTTGCTGGTGAATGCAGTGGTTATGTCTCATCACCAATCACTTGTGCTGACCGATTTTTTTTTTAATATATCATTTTGATTTTTGTGCAGCTTTGACAAATTGTGAGTACTTTCAGATTTAGAGTGATGTAATGGTGTTCCTGCAGACTCTTCAGATTGAGTCCTCATTTACAGTTGTTATAATCAATCAAGGTTATTGATAAAGGTAGGTGGCAGGCCTGGTTTACATTGACTTTAGCAAGGCTTTTGATGAAGTCCCGCACAGTAGGCTGATCCAGAAGGGTACAAGTGATCCAAGGTGTGTTGGCAGACTAGATCCAAAATTAGCTTGGTGGTAGGAGGCAAAGGGTAATGGTTGAGTGGTGTTTTTCTGTCTGGAAGTCTGTAACCACAGGGATCGGTGCTGGGATCACTGTTATTTGTCATACAGAAGGATGTAGATCAATTGGAAAGTTGGGTGGAACTGTGGAAGATAGAATTTAATTCAGACAAGTATGAGTTATTGCATATACAGTAAATGGCAAGGATCTCAGGAGTGCTGATGTACAGAGGGACCTTAGGCTACAAGTTCATTGCTCCCTGAAAACGGTGACACAGTTGGATAGCATTGTGAAGAAGGCATTCAGCATACTTGCCTTCAAAGGTTGGATTGTCATGTTGCAACTATACTTAACGCTGGTCAGGCTACACTTGGAGCATTGTGTACAGTTCTGGTAGCCACGCTATAGGAAAGAGTGCAGAAGAGATGATGCCTGGAATGGAGGGGTTTATTTATAAGGAAAAATTGGATTGGCTGGGTTTATTCATGCTGGAACTTAAAAGGCTGAGTGGTGGCCTCAGAGATTTATAAAATTAAGAGTGGCATAGATAGGGTAGAGAGTCAGAATCTTTTTCCCAGGACAAGGGACAGCATGATAGTGTAGCAATTGGCGTGATGCTATTACAGCGCCAGTGATTGGGGTTCACTTCCTGTCACTGTCTGTAAGGAGTTTGTACGTTCTCCCTTGTCTGCGTGGGTTTCCTCTGGGTGTTCCGGTTTCCTCCCACAATCCAAAGACATATGGGTAGGTTAATATGGGTTTAAGCTGGGCTGGAAGGGCCTGTTACCAGGCTGTAAATAAATTTTTTTTTAAATTTGATTTAAACAAGGGAGTTGAGAAATAGAGGGTCCAGGTTGAAGGTGAATGGGTAGAAATTTCAAGGAGATCTGAGGGGCAAGTTTCTCATGCAGAGAGTGGTGGTTATATGGAATGAGCTGCCAGAGCAAATGGGAGAGGAACCTATAATTACAGTATTTAGAAGGTATTTGGACAAGTCCTTGGACAGGAAAGCTGTAGATGGATAGAGGCCTAATGCAGGCAAATTGCATTAACAGATATAGGAATGATGGTCAGCATGAATGATTTGGGCTGAAGGGCATGTTTGTGTGTTGCACAACTCTATGATGGGCTCAGATGCAGATTGTAATGTTGTTTAAGAGCAAAGTTGCCTAGCTGCCTATTCATTCCACAGGCATGAGAATTGTCCATTTGTGGTGCAGATGATCTTAGTAAGAGAGCTAAAGAAAAAAGTGGAAAGGAGCATGAATTTGAATAAACCCAATAAGCAGATATGAATGAATGCAAAGGAAAACCCTTAGGCAAGATCAATAAGAAGAAGATCCAGAGGAAAAAGCAAAGTTAGTACATTCAATGAATGATCAAGTATCATCAAAGTGGGCTGAGTGAGTTCAATAGAACTTTATGAGAATGGACAAAAAAGGTTTATTCCAGAAGTGATGAAAGCTATTAGAAAAAAAATCAATGTCAAGAAGAAGATGCAAACTTGTGCTTTCATCTTCAATGTAGGAACTGTCTAAGAGCCCAGAACCAGTAAGGAAAGGTCTGCACTGTACTTTCTGGTGAATCAGTAACAAAGCAGTCTCTGCAGAGGTGCTGTTGTCCAGCATTGTATCTATACCAAAGAAATACAGAAGATCAGATTACAGCAACATATAATTATTTTGACACCTGCATGTCTACAGAGATTTTAATCAGCATAAACTACCTGAGCTAGATTGTGGTGAAAAGATCTATCTATGCTTCATCAATTAAAATAAATCAGAAACAAAAAGAAAATACTGGGGGGAAAACAAATAAGTCCTATTTCAGGTATGATCCTTAGCACAAGATGTCACAATTAAAAAATGAGTCTTGCTCTTATACATATTGAAGGATTTGCTGTGCATTCATAAAATTTTGAATGTTAGAAGCTTAATTTTCAAAAGAATGTTTCCTTTTGCATCAGTGTTATAGTTTCCATTATTCTTACCAGTCCCCGACTGTGTCCGTGATTGACCAGGAGGCTGTTGGTTCAGTATGGAATTATTGCCAGTTAAGTGCTTTTTGACTTGCTTTCATGAGGAACCAAACTGAAATGTGTGCCTTTTGTTTGGAATTTTTTTTTGCCATTTGGTGGAGATGTCTGTATCCCATTAGTTAGGGCAGGCTTCATTTGAAGGTATCATGATTTTCTACAGCTGATCCCAGCTTTCTCCATGATTCTGTTTTTGCTGACAACTGTTTTAGAAACATGAAATAGGTGCCGTTTGATTGAACATAACTAATGCCATTGCAGACTTGTTGGTTTTATGGTCTAAAGCTAGAGGAAGTGGGACTGCTATGAAGCACTTAGTATGCAAAATCAAACAAAAATGGAGAAATTCAGAATAACTAATGGTCTGAAAAAGGAAATGGGAAACAGGAAACTTGGAAAATGAGCACTTCCTGCTTGATCCTGAGAGGTTAATATCATGATATGAATTTCTGAAAGTACTTATAAAGCAAATTAAAAATCGAGTGGAGTCCACCCGAGAACATCTCAAAATCTTGAAATTTGAACTTTCCTTTCACACTAATATAAACACAGTTTTTAAATGGCTGTGAAATTATCTAAATGGTTACAGTGCTTTATTGTCTGACAAATGCAGGCTTTCAACCCTACAGCCATAACGGCACTCTATCTGCTCTTTCCTCCAATATTTTACCTCTGTGATCAAGTATAACTGTTTTGCATCACACTAACACAAATATTTGAATTAAAATTTGTGTTTTGTGTCTTATTTATTTCATTCTGCACCAGTAGCCATCTTTTACTAGTTAAATAGCTGTCATAGCAGGAAACTAATTTATGTAAGATGTTGGCTCTGTCTTGTCTCCTAATGGAAATTATATCCAGAGGAACCATGCTTTTGCTGTGAAAGGATTGGCAGTGAATTGTTGATTGTCCAAGTATGATGTCATTGGATGCACTGCTTTTTTAAAACTGTAAAAAAAATTCCAGACCTTCTGTTTCCCAAAAGAAACTTGTGACTTTATACCTAGTGTGTAAATTTAAAACTTGTATCATAAAATAAATTATAAAATAAATGCATTTTGATACAGACGTCATTGCTCACTGCCACCTTGTTAACATTATTATAGCTGCACACCAGCTTATCTTGATCACTACTAACCAGTTATTTTCAATTAAGTGGTCAGGAACTAGAGCCAAGTTCAAATTCCATTTTAATTAAATAGTTGAATTTGACTGACTTCAACTTTCCAGATGAAAATTCTCACAGCTGTTTCATTGTCTTCTTGCATTGTTTCCTGAATATAGTGAAATAGTAATGACTTGTATGTATTCAGTGGAGGACTCTTGAAACTTGATCCATTTTTATGACCTAGCCGTGGATTTCTAACCTGGACAGTCAATATTTAAAGCTACAGTGCCTTGCATAGGATTTGCTCAGCCCTGTATACCCAGCAAGGCTGAAGGAATGGTGATTTGTTTCCAAGTCAGGATGGTGTTTGTTGGAAGGAAACCTGCAATTGATGAAATTTCCATGTGCTTGCTGTCCTTATTGTTTGGAGGTAAAAGTTCTGAATTTGGGATGTAGCCTTGGTGAGTATCCACAATGCACCACTTATGCAGTGAATGTTTAGGGCAGTGAACAAGATGCTAACAACACAGCCTTCTTAACTTGAATCTGTTTCTTGAGTATCAACACAGCCACACTTATCTAGACAATTGAAACTAATGGAAGTGACAAATCCTCTGCATCCCAGGGTGATTATAGAGATGGCGGATGCATTGATTATCATCATCCAAATTTCCTTTCCTTCTACAGAGGTTCCAGTGAATGGAAAATAGCAAAAGCACCACTATCTTTCAAGAAAGGAAGAAAGAAAGTAAAAACAAGCCAGTGAGCCTAACATCGGTTGTCCAGAAGATGTTGAAATCTATTATTTAGGATATAATAGGCAGGCATGGTAGTGTAGTGGTTAGTGTAATGCTTTATAGTGCCAGCGACCTGGATTCAATTCCAGCTGCTGTCTGTAAGGAGTTTGTATGTTCTCCCTATGGCTGCGTGGGTTTTCTCCAGGCGCTGTGGTTTCCTCCCACATTCCAAAGACGTACGGGTTAGGAAGTTGTGGGCATGCTATGTTGGCGCCAGAAACGTGACGACACTTGTGGGCTGCCCCCAGAACAACAAATGTATTTCACTGTGTTTTGATGTATGTGACTAATAAAGACATCTTAATAATAGATCATATCAAAGTGGCACTTTGGCACATGTAACTAGATATGCCAGACATGGTACCACATTAAAAAAGTTATTGCACAAGATAAGGCCTGATAGGGTTGAGGGTCAAATATTGGTAAAGAATTGGCTAACACAAAGAAAACATAAATCCATTTCAAGTTGGCTGAAAGGCCCCGGGTCTCAGCTCCTTACAATCTATATTAATGATCTGAATTGGTCGATCTGCCAATTGGTAGTGATGGCCATACCTGCCAGTACTTAATGGCATTGTGGGTCAGAAGGTGGGTGACTGAACAGGGCACCTGTTTTCACCATGCCCTGAAAACAGGTGAAAACTGTTTTCACCAGAACAGTTGGGATGTAGCCTTGGTGAGTATCCACAATGCACCATTTACACTGATTTCACCAGATGCCAATCCCTTGCCACAGTGCTGAGCTCCAGGGAACTTAAGAATCTCCTGGCCTTTGTGGCTGCGGACAGCCTCTGCCATTGGTCATCCAGCCACCAACAGCATTTCTTCGGCGTGCTTGGACTCTTCGATAGTGGGAGGACTCTGACTGAGTGAGACTCTAAGAAGGAATGAGATCTCTGGCTCAGTCTGAATCAAAGTGGGTAGGTGTGTAGTTGGAAGAATGAAAGTTTTGTGAGAGGGCAGTGGGGGTAACTCCTGCAAGAAAGATTATTGCCTCTTAAATGAAAACAGAGATCATTGTATTGTGCTCTGAGTGAGAATGAGAATTGTCTTAAAATCTCACTGGATATGCAGGAGATAATCTCTGAACTTCGCCATTTTTAAAGAGTCAGTTGTGCAAGTTCTATGGCTAAATACCTACATGTTTGCCAGCAGTTGTTCCATCACCATCCCACCAATGGGCGATCAGGAAGAGAAGGAAAGAGTGGGCCCCTGATTTCTGTAGTAATTTTGTTGCAGTTTCTAGATAGGATGCAAGAATCTTCTGCAAAGGATTTTTACTACGAGAACTCAATTGTGGGCTGGTTAGCCTTCATTATTCTGTATCTTTATTAAATTTGCTTTGCAGGTTTACTGGTGTAGACTGTGAAGTTGTAAGGCTGTTTACTTTTGTTAGTCTTTATAATCCATGCAGTCATTTATTTTAGAAATCTTACGTGCTCTGTATTTCTTTTAAGGTACACTTTCCTCACCAATCACACTCCCACTTACCGAATTCTTTTAAATAACACAGCATTTAAAAAAAATATCAGCTTCAGCTTAGTTGAGCCCAACTTCATAAAAATATAAATATCCAAATCCTTCATTGAGAACCAGATAGTCAATGTATAATAATTAATAAGCAAAAACTACATCATAAACATGTATGAAGATTAGCCACATGGTTCAGTGCACACTGACAATGTTTGTGCCAAGCAGGATTTATCAGACAAGCTACCACCAAATTGCTTTGGGAAGTTCAGTGAGGAAAGCGAGAGGTGAAGCAACTGTATGCTGCAGCCACATGTAGAAATTAGCTAGCAAGTGAGTGGTTGGGTCACCTGGCCCAGTAGTTTAGATGAAGGGAGTAATCATCATTTGCTGGTGATATAAAGTAGTAGGTTGTGAGGAGGACACAAAAATTTTGCAAAAGGATATTGACCAGTTAAGAGAATCAGCGAAAAGATGATATACATAGAATCATGAGGGCAAATGTGGGTTTATACACCTCGTTAGGAAGAGTAGAAAGGCAAATATTTAAATAGTTAAGGGAAATCAGTTGTCCTTGCACAAGAAATACACATTAGCAGGAATGCTTAGTGAGTAATCAAGAAAGCAAATGGAATTTTGGTACTTGTTGCAAGGGCAGAGTGGGGGACAGTTGTGGTGGACTACAAGGGTAAGGAAATTTTGCAATAGCTGTACAGAGCTTTGATTAGATTATACCCGGAGTAATCCATACAGTTTTATTTTCCTTACTTAAGAAGGGCAATAGCTGTCTCCAAGATTGTTTCATGAGATGAATTCTGGGATGAGGAGTTTTCTTATGAGAACAGATTGAGAATAAGGGGCTTGTATTCTGTGAAATTTGGAAGAATGAGGAATGAATCTCATGGAGACAAACAAGATTCTACAGGGCTTAATTGGTTAAATGCTGTGAAGTTGCTTTCCCCTCTTGGGAGAGCCCAGAATTAGGGATAGGGTCTCAAATTAAGGGATTAACCAACTAAGACTAGTGAGAAGGAATTTCTTCTCTGAGGGTTCTAAATCCTTGGAATTCTCTACCACAAAGAACTGTTAATACATAGATATTAAATATATTCAAGGCTGAAAAATATTTTTGGACAGCAGGAAATTGACATTTATAGGGATTAGGCAGAAAAATGGAGTCGAGGCCAATGATCAGATCAGCCATGAAACTATAGAGTGGTGGAGCAGGCTCAAGAGGCCAAATAGCTTACTTCAGCTCCCATGTCATGTTCTTATTTGTAATGATTAATCCATAGCAATCCTGTCTTGTGGTGGAAAGGCTTTGAAAGTTAAGAGGTGAGTTTCCTGCCCTGGACTAGTCACCTCTTGACCTCTTTTTACCATAGTATTTAGATGGCTGGCCCAGTTAAATTTTTGGCCAGTACTGCACCCCCATCCCCCATTTTGTCATTGGTTGAATATAATGCTATTGTAGATACAGTGCCACTGAGAAACTTAGATGACTTTGTGAATAATGAATGTTGTTTGAAAGAACATTTTATGCTGCTCCGGAATGAAATTCTTTTGTCTGCAGTTTCTCTTTTTTTTTCATTTTATTTAGCTGATAATTAATTTCCTATGGGGGGGGGGAGTGGATTTGATAACAATTAAATCCAGGTTAAGATAGATTAGAGTTTAAGGAACAAGTAAACTTGCATAGTGCTCAGATATAGTTCAGTCTTTGTTTTAAATTCATACATTTTGATATTTATTTCCATTGTGAAGTCTTCTGTTTGCATTGATGAGGAAAAACTGCAAACATTACTGTAAACCTGTAATGCTATGATAACTCCCAATCTTGGTTACACTACTGGCTCCATGGGGATATGGGGTGGGTGTAATTAAAGTGTGAGATGTTTATAATTTCTAGTATAAATATGAATATAGAAATTTATAATTGAAACCATTTGAGAGAAAACATGTAGAGATGTATGCTTTTAATATAGATAGAGAAATATTGATTATTATAAAAGTTGGGTCAAATTTACTGTTACCTTTCTGTCTGTGAAAAGCAATCTCTACATGACATATAGCAGCTTGATAATGTGTCACTGAAGCAATAAAAGCAGAATATAATTACTACTAGATTGGAACTGAACTTGTATTAGATTACACAAAAATAACTGAGAATTTAATCATTACTATGTATTATGTATATTGTGGAAATAATTCAGTCTTGTCATTTTTGTTAATTACTGTTTCTTGTAACAATGAGTACATAGTGCTGGAAGATGTTGTCATCTTTGACAACTATTTTCCCAAATATTTCATTGTTTCATAGAGAAAGTAATAAACAACTTTGCACTCTTGCCTTCATATTTCAATCCTAGTGTTGCCCTGTCAGCTGATGGTTAAATGGTTGTACATACACATTAAACTGTTCATCTTGGCAACTTTTTACATTGCACTTGCTATTTTAATAAATGCCTAAAATTGTGTTCATATTTTTGCATTACTCTTTGCTGAGATAACGGGTACATTCACACATAGTGCTCAAAGATGTTACCATCTTTGACAACAGTTATTGTTGTAGAAATACTTGGAAACTAATTTCCCAAAATATTTCATTGTTTTACAGAAGAAGTACAGTATAAACTTCTTTGTGCTCTTGCTTTCATATTTCAATCCTAGTGTTGTCCTGCCAGCACACAGTTAATTGGTTGTATATACACATTAAGCTGTTCATCCTAGCAACCTTTTACATCGCATTTGCTATTCTAATAAATACTTAAAACTGGTGAAGTTTCAATGACTGTTCTAACTAGAATGAGTTGATACAATTAACCTCGGAGGGGGTTGGTGGTTGTGGATGGGAAATGTTTCAAATAAACTAATTTGCGTACAAGTGTACTTACCCATCAACCCTAGTTGTTAATGCTTCATGTTATTCTTTAAAGATACTTAAAGTAACTGACAGTCACTTCTAAAGCAATTTGGCATACATTAAGATTTCACTGAAAGGAAAAGATTCAATAAAATTCAACTCATTTGAAATCCTTACAATAAGGCTCATTTGCATGTGGTCGAGACTGCTGTTTGTGCATTTTTAAATTGAAGTTTTTTGTTTTCAGCCACAAATGGCGATATTTACATAAAACAAGGAATCCTTTGTATTCTGTTGTGTTTTAGAAACATTTAACAAGTCAGACTGGGTTTGTATTGATCTTCTGCAGACCAAAATGGCTATATACAGTTTAATTTCGGAAAGCATAAGCATCACTTAAGGCTTGAGGACAGTGGGGAATGTTTTGTGCAAAGGATGTTAAATTAAAGCCCAGGCCAGACAGAGTTTGAAATAATTATACAAGCTTTCCTTCAGTTTTCTGCTTTGCGAGTTTGGGTTGGGAGGTGGAATTGTCCAAATATCCAGCCGACTCTGTCTGGAATAAAGCCATTGCAGAACAATGAAGCTGTTTGTAATTGCTTGGCTCTGTGGCTATAAATTATTGGGTTCTTTAATTATATATTTAAATGTCATTATAACCATAAGGCCACCACTTCCTAAAACAAAGGAAGTGTTCAGCTAGAGCTACCCTAGTGTTAGTGTCAATTTCAGTACGTTAAATAACTACAGGTAAGTCCTTAAACTCCTTGTGTATTGCCAACCCTGCATTTACTGGAAAAAGATTCTGGTTAACAGCTGAGCTATGTTCAAACAGAATCAAAATTAGCTACCATCAAAACATATACTTTTGGTACTTTCAGATGCATGCAAACATAGATATGTTATGCAGTCTAGGTTTTGGGGGGGGGGGAAGGA
>JARFYF010000029.1:15609853-15619923 GCA_030265395.1 Rhina ancylostomus | reverse complement strand
TCTTTGGAACGTGGGAGGAAACTGGAGCACCTGGAGGAAACCCACACAGACACGGGAGAACGTACAAATTCCTTATAGACAGTGACGGGAATTGAACCCCGATTGCTGGTGCTGTAATAGTGTCATGCTAACCGCTACGCTACCGTGCCGCCCGTACAATGGGGGATACAATGGAGGATCTGGTTTCAGCTAATGGTAATAAGGACTGCAGCATAAAATCCATGGGAACTGATATGAAAGTTGTGACAACACACAATAAAAGGTCATCGACCGGAAACGTTAACCCTGTTTCTCTCCCCACAGATGCTGCCTGACCCGCTGAGTGTTTCCAGCATCTTTTGTTTTTTTTATTTCAGAATCCCAGCATCTGCAGGCTTTTTTTGGTTTTTGTTCATCTGATCATTAGCTCATTTCAGTTGGTGGGATCTTGCTATGTGTAACTAAGCTCTGCTTTCCTTACATTAAAAGGGCGCCTACATCTTGAAATGCCATCTACTGTCAGGCTAAAGTGTCAAAGAGTGCCAAGGAAATGTAATTCTTTTCTTTCTGGGAAGCTGAGGAACATGATGGTGGAGCACATTGTTTCAATCTGGTGGGTTTCAGAACCAGCTATTCAAGAGCTGCCAACGTTTGCCTGGATATTTTGCTACCTCAGTGCACTCTGTACTAACTCAATGTATCTGCACTGTGCAATGAATTGATCTGTACAAACAGTATGCAAGACAAGTTTTTCACTGTATCTCGGTACAAGTGACAAAAATAAACCAATACCAGTACCATTTGTCTGAATATGGATGGAAGCACTAAGTATTGAAAAAGTTACAGGAGACTTGAGGCAGGAAACAGGACAAAATGTAGACCACATAAGCAGCCTAGAGGTGTACAATGCAATATATATGTCATCCATAGAAACGATGGAGATGTTTTCTTAGGCTGATAATACATTTAAGTTAAATCCTTTTAAAGAAGTAGTGCAGGAATTATAGTAGTAGTTTAATCCACAGCCTGTTGAGCTAGCAGGTAGCCATTATGATGCATGGAGAATCAGAAAGTGGGAGAAAATGGTTATTTTGTTAGATTGGAAGATCTATCAGGATACTGCAGTCTTGGAAGGTTTTTGGACCACATGTTACAGGATAGATTTGTATGTGCCTTAATTGATAAATAGATATAGTCTAAGCAGTCAGATATTAATCTGGGTTGCGAGATTGTAATGAATACAGTAGCAAAGAATGGAAAGGAATCACATCCATTGCTGAACATAATACAGTGATGGCCTAAAAACAAAAAGTAGCAGAGAAATGTCCATTCCAGAAGCAAGGTCAGCAACTTGTGTGTGGAAGTGGTGGGAATTCCTATTATGGATGTAATCTTGATCATTTCCCACACTTTATTCCTTTAAGGAACAAATTACTATTTGTGCCAAAGGAAGATGGCAATGATGGGGTGCAGCAAGTTTTGAAAATCACAGTCCTAGTCAGTAGCAATGCAGAGTGACACTGTGACTGATTGTACACTACAGTTATGGATACCTACTGCAAGAATTCAGCACCATTAGCCTCAAGACCAACTTGGATTAAGAACGGAAGCTATTGAAGCAAACACAACATAAAAGAAAGTTACACTGGCCAGTGATTAGAATTGCTTGAAGTCATGCCTGACTACACTCAGCAACTGATGTTAGTCCTCAAGGACTGATTAAGAAAACTTGAAAACCAATTGGAAGGAGGTACCCTGTATGTAGATATTTCTAAAATCAGGTTTGGGAACACCTGTTCAGCCAATACAATGAGATCTTCAGAGGTCCCTACAGTGGAATCACCAGATACCATGGAACAAATATACATTAAACTTGATGTCGAAAAAGTTTATTGGAAATTTTAACCACTTTAGAAAAATGTCCAAATTAACTTTGAATTATCCACAGACTAAGTGCTCTTTGAGCTCAGCACCTATAGAGAGCATCTCCTAATTGGCTTAATTGTAGGCTTGTTTTGCACCCATAAACATGCTGAGTTTAATTGCATCACTCAGTTTTGTTGGATTGCTTAAGGAGGGCATTACAGGTTATTTCCAGTTAAGATGAAATATCACTGTTTCCCTTTCACCAACATTTTTGTAAATACATCCAGTCGGTGTTCCTTCCACTGAGTTAACCTTGTATGGCCCCAAGTACATTGTGTTCAACTGATACTCTGACCTTTTCTCTGTCTGTGTATAGTGTACTTCATTAATTCAGTGAGGTTTTGATATCCTCTTCATTGTGCACTATCTGAATGTTACTTACTCACATTTGCAGAGCATTTTCTTTTAGTCACTTATGCTGCCATCCAGAATAAATGCAACATCTCAGTGACCTTAGCTATATTTGCCCTGTTCCATTTTTTTGTCTCGTGCTTCTGTGCACATACTTCCTTCTATTGGCCATCCAGCACTTTTAACCTGGCTTTGGATAGCTTGTCTGCTTGGCATATCTGAGTGCATTTTATTAGAGTTAACTCTGTCTTGCACAGTAGCCATTCCTCAGGCTCAACTTCCGGATTCCACAAGTAATCTTTTCTCTGATGAATTAGTACTTCAAATCTGTGAATTTGCTGCTGTCTGGTAACAGTTAAGTAAGTAAATATTAAACAATTTTCCCTGCTCCTAGTTTTGAGGAAAGTGTTGGTAACAGTCAATTGTTTCGTTTCTAGACAGCTTGTGATGTTCTTGTAATACATTCTCCAAAATCTAATTTGAAGATTTTATAGTAAGGTACAATTTTCTCCCCTTTGAACCACTGAAATGCAATAACACTTCAACTTTCAATTGTTCTGGTTTATCTACAGTTTCTCCATTCTTTCGATGGGCCGTGCCTGATTTTTGCCCAGAACCCACAAGATCAAAAGTTTTGTTTGTGTGAATTGTATACATAATAGACATTAAAAAATAGCTGCACCTTGATTTGAATTGGATTTCTGTGTACGAATGTAGAGCAAAATTGTAATCTAAGGGCTGGATAATTGATCCTGCTTCACAGAAACCAGTGGCATTTTGTAATGTGATGGTAATAGAAGTTCTCTGACTGAAGCTGCCACTGAAGGTATGAGTTTAATGGAACCACAAATCTTTTCTAGCTTAACCATAAGGGATAGGATTTAAATTTTGCAGTTCAAATTTAACTGAAATAACTAAAAAGTTTATGACAGCTGAACAGAGAAAATACCAATGTTTGTCCAAATCAGTAAAAACTGAAAATACAGAATCCTATTTTCAAACACAATCTTCAAATGCAATAAGCAGAAGTATACTAAATCCATAAAAGAACCACTCATTTGACAATGTCAAAAAGATTATCTTGTAATGGTGTTGTAATAGTTCCATCTGTGTTGGAATAAAGCATTTTTCTCTGCTTCAGAACTTTTTTTTTGTTAGTGCTTTTGTGCATTCAGAAGCAAAGTTAAAAGACCCAATGCAGATGTCAATGCATTTTTTTGGTGCTGACCTGGGTACAGTATTATGGTTGTTGCCTGCCTGTGTTTGTATAGTTGGTTCATGCAGGTGTTGGCTCATGGGCTATTAAATTGATAGCAGACTATGTAGATTTGTCTGCACTCCTAAATTTTCTGTGACCCAGACATCACCTGTCTGCTGCCATAGTTACTAGAACAACCTTTTGCAGAACAAATCATGTGGACTTTGGAATGGTTGATCCTATCATTGTTCAGTAAAGAATGCTTGCTCCAGGTCTTGTTCTAAATGTGCTCAAAATGGTGTTGGGCTGTGGGTGATTAGATTTGAATTGTACTGATAATGGCATGAATCTTAACGTGAGACTTGTGGCAGTGTTAGCTTGTCATGATCCTACGTTTTTGGGAGGAATTTGTAGAAATGGAATGTAAGTTTTTGAAATGATCGATGAATGTCTTTTAAATCAAGTGTGGGTGAGGTGGGTGGAGATGGTGTCGTGAGGGTGGGTGAAACCAGTACTGATTTGTAGGATGAATGAAACTAGGATGCTCTTTCTGATGAGCTGCACTTCAGCCAGTTACCTCATTTCATAACTGTTCAAAATGAACTCTCATCTCCAGCATCATAAAAGCTGTGGGAGTTTTGCCACTTAAACAAGCATTCATTTGTCTTGTGTCCTTTGCTTTTGCTGCATAATCTTACTGATGTGTGGAGAAGTAATGGGCCTTGATCATGCCCTCGTGTCTACATCCAAAGCCTGTCCCATCCTGTTCAGAATAAATTTTATTACAAAACATCTTTCATAACCATGAAAGTCAACACAGCACCTCTTTTAACATGCAGTCACTGTTCAAAAACAGCAAAGGTGCAGAAGGTTCCATAAACATGAATGAATTAAATGACCAAAGACTCAGTTTTGATGATGGAGATACGAGAGACTGTAGAGGCTGGAATCTGGAGCAAAAAATAAACTGCTGGAAGAACTCATTGGATCAAGCAGCATCTGTGGAGGCAAAGGGATGGTTGGCATTTTGGGTTGAGACCCTGCATCGGGACTGTGCAAGATCTCAACTCAAATTATCCATCATCCCTTTGCCTCCACAGATGCTGCTTGACCTGCTGAGTTTTTCTAGCAGTTTTTTTTTGCTTCATGTTTGAGAATTATTGAAAGAAATTATAGGTTGGAATTTGCTAGGCTTTGTTGTAGTTCTGGTAGTGATTTCTTGGCTGTATTTTCCACATGGACTCTGTGTGGAGACCAAAGATGGTGCAAAACTAGCAGGAATTCCCAGCCTCTTCTCAACTACTATACCCAGTTAGACCTGATGATCATCCAGGATTGCTACCCATGATGTCCACCAACCTGCCTTTGCACGCTTAAGTCTGGCAGCACATCGGCCTCAGATGATGTTGTGCGGATGTAACCTCGACCCACAAGGGCTCAATGACCTTTGGCAAAAGCCAAAGCTGGAGTTGAAGCTTTGTTATTTTTTCAAACATGTGAAGCAATTTTAACAGTTTAATAATTTTTATTGAACTTTATTTTTTCTATTAAAACACCAACTAATTACTAAAGGCTACAATTTTAGTTATTTATCCTTCCTATTGCACTTTGAGTAGTCCCATGAAATAAATGAGTTCCTAACCCTGCATTAGGTCTTATCTGGTATTGTCAGAGGCGATTACCCAGCTGGATGCTTGTGAATCCCAACAAGACTTCATCAACAGTTTCTGTAGGGAGTCCTCTAGTGGAGGACAATGACAGAAGTGAGTTCTGAATCTGCAGCACGTCTGTGTAAATATGGGACTTTCCTTTGTGTGAATGGATGAATGGCTCTGACAGCTGGAGGTGGGGTTTTTCCATGTCAAAAGTTTCCAGAGAGGTTTTATGGGTGAGGCTTGCTCTAGATGGGCCATGTCACCTTATTACATTGTTCAAAGCTCTTTTGCCATTCAGAGCCTTGCCACCTGTCTTCAGGACAGTCTGCCCAATGAGGTGGGAAGCTCAGGAAATGAGAAGTGTTGATGATCGGTCCCACTTGGGGAGAATATGAGCTATTAATTGGAACAATGGACTAGTTGAGAATTCTTTACGACCATCTGAAGTCATTTATCATTTTAGCCAAAAGAGGTATCTTGATCAGTGGCACATCAAAGTGTCAGACAAGATTATATAGACAAGCCTCAGGAATGCCTGAATTGGCTGAATGGTTGAAAGAGAAGTTGTTGGTGTTGTTGTTATTGTAGGGATGAGGAAAGTACTGAGTTGGATGCCCTTGGTCTTATCATCTAAATCACATTGTAAACTCAAGGCAAAGTTGTCATGTTTGCTGATACATAAAAGAAAGCAGGCAGTGGAATTGGTGAGAGGGTACAGAAATTACAGAAAGATTTAGCAAAACATGTATTGGACAAAAAATGAGCATATGAAGTTTGTGACTGTTCCAGTGTATTTCCATTGAAGTTTTGCAGGAATCTGCCAAGGATTTCAGTTGCAGAGCTTCAATGCTCTGCTCTAACAAAATTAGATACTGTTATCCCTGAAATGCAAGTCCTAAGCAAGAGTTTGCCGTACATTTGGAGTCCCCATGATGGCTCAATGAATTAAACAGTCAGACCAGATTGTGCAGATCAAGAAGATCTCAAGTTCTTCAACAACACTGAATTACTTTTATCCTGGGTAACAGGTAAGATCTGCATAAGAATATCAAGTGAGGATAGATTTTGGTTCAACTGTGATTCCTTTAGTATTTGATTATCCTTTCAACTCTCACTGTTTAAACTTTATGCACAAAGAATAGCTTTTAAAGTAGAGATTAGGGTGCTCCTGAACTCGGGACCCTGAGGCTATGTAAGGGAGAATTTTGCAGGACTCCTGATTCTTTAATTATGCAGTAACCTCTGCTAGAAATTGTGCATAAGTGTGTGGTTAACAAGTGAGGACAGTTTTCAGATATTGCTGCAATTCTTATAATCAAATAACTGGAAAATTAAGGTTTTTAGTTCCAGAATGAAATTCAAAAAAAATTGAGGCCGAGTTGTAGGTGAGAAAATTGTGGAAAAGTAATTTTGACTTCCTAATAAAAATAGTAATTTGCAAATGAAATATGACTATTCATTACTGATGGGGAAACCAGTTTAAATTAAAAAAAAGTTTTTATACATTATAATAATACTTTCTTGTGGCTATAGTGGAAAACCAGCTGCTGTCCCTCAGCCATCAGCCAACATTCTTCAAAAAGGGCCAGGAAAAGTGCTGGAGTTGGGGTGGGGCAGGGCTTCTTCACACACTTAGTCTAATCTGACCAAACGTCCCATTGGCTCGCTGGCTGGCAGTCTCCAGGGTTGGAGTGGGTGGGAGGTTTCCAGAGGTTCCACACTTGACCTTCAAGCCTCTGGAAGTAGTTGATCACATGTACCATTTTTCCACTCTATGATGGCCTCTGTCATTAATCTGGGTCTAAGTATGCTAATCCTTCTATACTCTACCTCCTTGCACAGCCACCACCTCCTCTCTGCGGTTTCTCTCCCTCCCGCTCTTCCTGTCTCTTGCTCTTACCGTTTCTTCCTCTCCCTCTTCCTTTCCCCATCTCTTCCTCTCCTGTCTCTCCCTATGACACTCCCCATCTCACCTTCTCCTTATCCCTGTCTCTCCCTCTCTTACACAGTGGCGCAGCAAATAGAGCTGCTGCCTGACAGCGCCAGAGACCTGGGTTCATTTCTGACCTTGGGTGTTGTCTGTGTGAGTCTGTGCATTCTCTCTTTGCATGCATGAAATTCCTCTGAGTGCTAGAGCTTCCTCCCATTTCCCAAAGACGTGCAGGTTGGTAGCTTAATTGGCCACTATAAATTATCTCTAGTGTGTAGTTGAGTGGTAGAATCTGCACTGATGGGGGAGAGGTGGGGGAAGGTTGAAGAGAACGTAGGGGGAATAAAGAACGATGTAGGATTAATGTAAAATGGGTGGCTGATGGTCAGTATATACTCGGGGTTGAAAGAACTGCTTTCATGCTGTATCTCTCTATGACTATGACTCTCCCCTCCCCCTCCCACTCCCCATCTCTTCCTCACTCTTCCAAGCAGGCATCTAGAATACTGAGGTATGTGTGGGAGAGGGCCAGTGTGTGAGGGAATGGGCAGGGTGGCATTCAGCTTTGATAACCCAGGCCAAAAACAGCAGTAGAGGCTTAGCATTATGGAATCTACAATTCCAGCAAAATCACAATTTAGATAGGACCTTATGGATGATATTTGCATTCTGCTTTCAAATGACCATGTGGACATTATGTTAGAGGATGCCTCATCCCTCTCAGGGATCAATACAGTTCAGAGTGAGAGGGAAAAAAAATTAATGAAAGAGAATTGGCTTAATTTTATGGTCAATGGCAAGTGACCAAAGCCATTGCATCTCTACATGCATAATGACATTTCATTGCCTCTTGCACTGAAGTTTCTGCCAGCCAATGAAAAATCAGTCCTTTTTATATGACATCTGGGATCTGTGTGAACAGGGCAAGCAATTGTGTGCCTCATAAATCAATCGGATTGAAGACATGCATTCATCGGAACAGAACTTGAGTCTTCAATGTGTGTGTCAAATTCAGAAAATAAATTTGAGGGTTAGGGAAATACCGGATTGAAAGGTTGATAAGAGAGAGAAAAAGTTTAATTTATTTATTCTTTAAAATCTTCAAATATAACATCTGAATAATTGGATTCCATATTCATTAAAATTGACTTTCAGTGCCTGAGAGTACTTATTCACAGTACTAAAGCTTATCACGTCATTGAAAGTGCATTTACACTGAAATAAAGGCCCTAAACTTTCCCATTGTGTGTTACATGTGTAAACTACAGCACTCTTACAAGATTCCACGTATACTCCTGGATTAATGAGTCTATCAAACAGATGCAATCTCAGACAGCATTTTCCAGATTTCACTGCTGGAATTTGCTGTCACTGCACAGTCACTGAAAGTTGCTGTCAAATAGAGTCCCATACCAGCCATCAGCTATGGCAGGGCTTACATGCCATAAAAGGCTACAAGACGGAGACAGGATGCACAGTTAACAACAACGCATCCCTTCCTGATGAACTTAACGCATTCTATGTGCATTTTGAATAGAAGGGAAGTGGATTGTTACCACCCACCCTGATGGCCTCCAATGTAACTGAACCTGTGATCACCGTTGAGGACGTAAGACCAGTCTTCCGGAGAGTGAACACAAGGAAAGCATCTGGCCCAGATGATGTCCCTGGCCGTGTGCTCAGATCTTGTGCTTATCAGCTGGCAGAAATATTTGAGGACATATTTAACCTCTCCCTGCTTCGATCTCAGGTTCCCACCTGTTTTAAGAAGAACACTATCATCCCGGTACCGAAGAAAAGCAAGGTAACATGCCTCAATGACTACCGACCAGTGGCTCTGACAGCCACCATCATGAAGTGCTTTGAGAGGCTGGTTATTGGCACGCATCAACTCCAGCCTCCCAGACAATCTTGACCCACTGCAATTTGCCTATTGCCAAACGAGATCCACAGCAGACTCCATCTTCCTGGCCCTATGCTCAGCTCTGGAGCATCTGGACAGTAAAGGCACCTATGTTAGAATATTGTTTATTGACTACAGCTCTGCCTTCAATACAATAATCCCAAGCAAGCTTGTCACCAAACTCTGAGACCTAGGCCTCCACACCTCCCTCTGTAACTGGATCCTTGACTTTCTAACCAACAGACCACAATCAGTGAGAATAGGCAGTAATACCTCCGACATGATTATTCTCAACACTGGTGCCCCACAAGACTGCGTCCTCAGACCTCTACTCTACTCCCTATACAGTCATGACTATGTGGCCAGATTCTGCTCTAACTCTATCTACGAGTTTGCGGATGGCACCACTGTTGTAGGCCGTATCTCAAACAGCGATGAGTCAGGCATCCAGGAAGGAGATAGAGAGATAGCTTAGTGGAATAGAGTCATGACAACAACCTTTCCCTCAGTATCAACAAAAAATAAGAGCTGATCATTGACTTCAAGAAAGGGGCAGTGTACATGCACCTGTCTACATCAACGGTGCTGAGGTTGAGAGGTTTGAGAGCTTCAAGTTCCTGGGTGTGAACATCACCAGCAGCTTGTCCTGGTCAAATCACGTGGATGCCACGGCCAAGAAAGCTCACCAGCACCTCTACTCAGGAGGCTGAAGAAATTCAGTTTGTCCCCTTTGACTCTCACCAACTTTTATCGATGCACCATAGAAAACATCCTATCTGGATGTATCACGGCTTGGTACAATAGTTGCTCTGCCAGGACCACAAGAAACTGCAGAGAGTTGTGGACACAGCCCAGAACATCATGGACAGCAGCCTCCCCTCCTTGGACTCTGACTTGGTGAAGCAGCCAGTGTAATCAAAGACCCCACCCACCCAGGTCATTCTCTCTTCTTTCCTCTTCCATTGGGTAGAAGGTACAGGAGCCTGAGGGCACATACCACCAGACTTAAGGACAGCTTCTACCCCACTGTGATAAGACTATTGAACGGTTGCCTTATATGATGAGATGGACTCTGACCTCATGATCTACCTTGTTGTGACCTTGCACCTTATTGCACTGCACTTTCTC
>JARFYF010000029.1:15582765-15593178 GCA_030265395.1 Rhina ancylostomus | reverse complement strand
TTTGTTCCTCCAACCTGCATTTGGTCTCAACGTGGCAGTAGAGGAGGCAGTGGATAGACATGTCAGCATGGGAGTGGGATGTGGAATTGAAGTGGATGGCCACTGGGAGATCCTTGCTTTCGCAACAGATGAAGTGAAGGTGCTCAGTGAAGCAGTCACCCATTCTGTGTTAGGTCTCACTGATGTACAGGAGGCCACACTGGGAGCACTGAATGCAAAAAATTACACCCTCAAATTCACAGGTGAAGTGCTGCCTCATCTGGAAGGACTCTCTAGAGCCCTGAATGGTGGTGAGGAAGGAGGTGTTGGGACAGGTGTAGCACTTTGCATGGTTTCAGGGATAAGTGCCAGGAGGGACTTCAGCTGGGGAGGGATGAGTGGACAAGGGAGTTGTGGAGAGAGCAATCCCTGCAGGGTGGGGAGGGAAAAATGTGCCTAGTGGGGGATCCCATTGGAAGTGGCAGAAGTTACAGAGAATGATGTGCTGGATATGGAGGCTCGTGGGGTGGTAGGTGGAGTCAAGGGGAACCCTGTCGCTGTTATGTCGGGGACGATGGGGTGTGGGTAGACATGCGGGAAATGGAAAGCCTCACCATGGGAACAGATGTGGTGGAGGCAGAGGAACTGGGAGAAGGGGATAGCATGCTTGCAAGTGACAGGGTAGGAAGAGGTGTAGTCAAGTTAACTGTGGGAGTCAGTGGGTTTGTAACAGATGTCTGTGGTTAATCTTCTCCAGAGATGGACACAGAGAGATCCAGAAAGGGGAGAGAGGTGGCGGAGATGGACCAAGTGAATCTGAGGGCAGGGTAGAAGTTGCGGGCAAAGATGATGAAATTGACGAGCTCAGCATGGGTGCAGGAAGTGGTCCCAATGCAATCTTCAATGTAGTGGAGAAAGAGTTGGAGAGCTTTACCAGTGTAGGCTTGGAACATGGACTGTTCCACAGAACTGATGAAAAGGCAGGCATCGCTGGGACCCATGCAAGTGCCCATGGCTGCACCTTTGGTTTGGAGAAAGTGCGGGGAGCTGAAAGAGAAATTGTTGAGGGTGAGGACCAGTTCTTCCAGATGGAGGAGGGTGGCGGTGGAGGAGGACTGGTTGGCTCTGTTGTTGAGAAAGAAGTGGAGAGTTATAAGGCCTTCCTGATGGGTGATGGAAGTGTCCATAGTAAAAATGAGGCAGTCAGGGCCGGGGAACTGAAAGTTGTTGAAGTGATGGAGGGCATGTGAAGTGTTATAGATGTAGGTGGGAATGGTAAGACCATTCTTGGAGTACTGTGTTCAGTTTTTGATCTCCTTATTGAAAGAAAGATATTTGCATTGAGGCAGTACAGAGAAAATTCAGTAGGTTGATTCCTGGGATTTAGGGATTGAACTATGAGCAGGTTGAGTCTATATTCACTGGAGTTTAGAAGTAGACAGGGTGCTGCTATGAAACATATAAGCTTCTGAGAAGTGGATGACAAGATGGATGCCTAGAGGATGTTTCCTGTAGCGAGGCTACCTAGAGCAAAGAAAAGTAATTTTAGAATAAGACATTGCCTATTTAAGATGGGCATGATGAGGAATTTCTAAATTCTCTGCCCCAGAGAGTTGTGGAGTTGAAGTCATTGCATTTATTTAAGATGGTGATTCAGAGACAGTAAACTACAAGGGAAGCAAAGGGTATGCAGAGAAAACAGGAAAGTAATGTTGAAGCCAAGGTTGGATCTACAATGGTCTCATGGCAGAACAGGCTCAATGGGCTGATTGGCTTACTCCTACGACTTTCTATGTTCTTATACTTTAATGCATCAGGACATCCTGTGCATCTCAGAACTCTGCAGTCTCTCACTATTTAGATAAAGTGCTTTTTTATTTTTTCCTGTCAAAATGAACAATTTCACTTTTTCCCTCATTGTACTCCATTTGCCTGATCTTTGCCCACTAACTATCTCCCTTTGTGGTCTCCTTATGTCCTCTTCACAACTTACTTTCCTACCTAGTTCCGTGTTAACAGCAAATTTAACATGTTTACCTTTGGTATCATCATACTGGTTATATTTATTCTGTATATTAAAATAAGTCCCAGCACTGATCCCTGTGACATACCACTTAGTGCATCTTGCAGACCCCTTTATATCTACTCTTAAATCTTCTATCCATGCCAATGTGTTACTTCTTATACCATGAGCTTTTATTTTCCATATAACCTCTGGAAATCTACATATAGTATATCCACCTGCTTTATCCACCGCACATGTTACTACTTCAAAGAATTCCAATACGTTAGTCAAACATGATTCCCCTTTCATAAACTGGGTTGAAGTTCCCTGTTTAGCATGATTTTTTCAAGTTCTCTGCAACAAAACCTTTAATAATCACTGCGATGATTTCCCTGTGCTAACTGTCCTGCAATCTCCTGCTTTCTGTCTCCAGTTTTGAATACAGGAGGTACATTTTCTATTTTCCAATGTAAAGGAACCTTCGCTGAATCTGGGTAATTTTGGAATATTAAAACCAATACGTCAATTTGAACAGCCTAGGATGAAGTTCATCTGCAGCCAAAAACTCCAGTTCCAACAATTTGTTTGGTACTCTCTTGGTGATGGTAATTTTCCTGAATTCATTCCCTCTTCCAATTCCTGATTTACAGCTATTGCTCGTATATTACTTGTGTTCTCTATAATGAACATTGATGCAAAGTACCTGTTTACTTTATCTGCCTGCTTAAGCTCAAGTTCAAGTTTATTATCATAGGTGTACATACTGAGGGTATAAATGCCATTAAAAATAGCTTTTTGCAGCAGCACAGTACATTACCAACATGACAAACATAAATTAACATATCTTACATGACAAAATAAACAAAAATAAACAATGACATTAATGCTAGCTCAGGGAGAAAAAAGAAATATAGGCCAAGGTAATATTAGGGTTTTTCAGGTTGGTTCAAATGGGGGAGAAGCTATTGAACCTTAAGGTATGGTCTTTAGGCTCCTGTACCTTGTGCCTAATGACAGCAACAAGAAGAGGGCATGGCCTGGATGGTGGGGGTCCTTAATGATGGATTGTGTCTTCCTTCCTGGGACATCACCTCATGTTTTCCACTATTAATTCCTCAGACCCATATTCTTTAAGACCAACACTCACATCGTTAACTCTTTGAAATATTTAAAGAAGCTTTTGCTTACTGTTTTTATATTTCTGGCTAGCTTTATCTCTAATTTTCCTCTCCTTATTAATCTTCTGGTCATTCATTGCTGTTTTTAGCATTTTGTTCAATCTTCTGATCTGCCTCTGAGGCTTTAGAAATGTAAAATGAAAGGAAGACATTTGAGGGACATCAATCATCCCAAACACCCCTTTTCATTTTGAGCAGGATTCCCTTGAATCACTGTTGATGTTACACCTTTGCAAGAGAGCGCTGTGAACGTTCACAAATCATTCCCTCTTTCCACCTGGTAATAATCTCTTGCCATTTGGAGCTTGAAATGGAATGTTTGCTTTTGGAGTCTGATTTTTGGCATGCAAAAAATGTGTCCTGCTTATTAGTGCTGACTAAGTGCAATTAGGGCCTCAATGCTAATGATCTGGACCCTAGAGAGGACGTTAGTTCACTATTCCTGCCATGGGATTTGAAGGAGTTTATGGAGACGTCATGCTTTGAGATCCTTGCTGCAGGTAGTTCATGTCTCAGAAGTGAAGAAGAGGACAGGGATGATTGCTGCAAAACACCTTGTGCTTGGTTTATGTTCCTGATTGTTACAAATAATTAATTCCTCAGACTGGCAAAAGCCATTTTCAATATGTATCCATTGTGATGATAGTAGAGATCTAAGATTCCACTGCAGCATCCAGAGGTTGTGTTGCAATAGAAATTGAAACTCCAGCCCTCGGGTGGTGCACTTTGTTTGGATCTGTAACTGTGCTAATGTAGTTTCTGGAATACTTTCATTCTAGAAAGAATGGGCTCCAGGTTTTGCACAAACCCCTGTGGAATGTTTGGTACTGGATTTCTCTATTCTACTGGGCATTGCAATAAGCATTTCATCATGCAAATTCATCAGTTTTCTTCCATTCTCATTTGTCTTTAATAGTATCCTGCTAGTGGCTTTATGCAAACTGCTACTCAGGTACTCCTTCTTCCACCCTTGCTAAAAGCCACCATTTATTTATTCAATGGACATGGCCATCACTGGCAAGCCCAGCATTTATTACCTAATTCTAATTGCCTTTCAACTGAATAACATGCTAAGTCTTTTCAGGGATTAGTTTGGAAGAAACAAAATACTGTTAGTCTGGAGTCACATATGGGCTGGATTATGTCAGGACAGCAAATTTCCTTCCCTGAAGAACTTGTGACACACCACACACAGATCACATCTCAAAATAGTTTTAAAATTGGAATAGATTATGGGATAATGGAGAAATGGGATATGAGAAGGGGGAATTAGATATGAGGATACTGTTTTCTTCTATGGTTTCATTGCTGTTGCTGATATTTACGTGAGACTCAATAAGGGGCACTTCGGTGTTGGTGAGTATTTTCTCCTCCATGGCTTAGATACATCTGCCCTGCTCATTATCTGCTTCTGCTGCCTTCTCCAGTCGTGTGCCCCTTGTTCTGCAAGATGGAGGGAACTGTACTAGTGAGAGTCTTTAAGGTACTTGTGTGATGTGCCTTATTATAACACAGCTAACACTTGTAAGATAAGAGAGGTGAGTGCAATGTAAAGTTAGAGGCAAGTACTGATTGACATGGATTGTTAGTAGCTGAGTGACATGTGTAGGGTACATTAAGCAGTGTCTGAGGCTTGTGATGCAGTTGGTGAGATAATGCCTGTGACCGTACATTTGCAGTCATTGAATATTTTGCAATATTTCCAGGTCCTCAGAGATTCTTTATGCCTGTGTGCACGTGTATGCGTGTGCATGCAAGCACATGTGTCAAGAGGGCCTCCTAGCTTCCTGCAGACATGGGACATCTTACTTCTCTCCATTTGTTCCACCAGTATACCTCCCTTGTGTTTGTTGGCATTCTGATAAAAACAAATCATTTTAATCCAAATTGTTTTGCAGTTTAGCTATCTGAGGAAAATTTAGGATTTTCTCATGTAATTACTCGAAATCGAGTTATGTACTTTTATTTCCCCTACTAACCAACAAAAATTACTAAGTTGCAAATTTTTAAAGTTAAATATGGTTTGTATGTTTTACACTTAATTTCTTTCAATCCAGGAAGAAGGGATTCTTGATCTGTTTTGTGCTCTGATGTTCTTCTAGCTGTAGGCAAGAATCAGTGCAGGTTTTTATGTCTCACTCATCCTTAATTTTTGAAAAATAGTTCCTTTTGTTTTGAATCACCATTCTAGAATCCGCCATGTGTTGCCAGGGCCTATTTTGGATCTCCCTAATGTTCTCAGATTCCTCTCATCATTAATGACCATTAAGTATTGCTTCCTTGTTTGTGAATAGGGTTTTTGCTGCATATAGCATCAATACTTTAAAGTGAATAAATTACTTGAGATATTTCATTACTTGGGATTCCAGGACTTACTTCAGTATTTCAAGGTCACTTTCACAGTTTTTTCCCCTTTTCTGGGAAATATAAAAATGGCAACAAGGCACCCATGATAGTCTCAATTTCCCCAAGTATGTCCTGATATATGTCAGGCTACTGTCTATTAATTACAGCTTGGCGTTCAACACCATCATCTCCTCAGTATTAATCACCAAGCTTCAAAACCTGGGCCTCGGTACCTCCCTCTACCACTGGATCCTTGACTTCTTTATCAGGAGACCACAGTCAGTGTGGAGTGATAATAACATCTCACCCTCACTGACAATCAATACAGGCACACCTCAAGGAGGTGTGCTTAGCCCACTACTCTACTCTTTATACTCATGACTGTGTAGCTAAGCACAGCTCAAATGCCATCCATAAATTTACAGATGACAGCACTGTTGTTGGTAAAATCTCAGATGGCGACAAGGAGGCATATGGGAGTGAGATAGATCAGTTGGTTGAGTGGTGTCACATCAACAACTTCGCACTCAGCATTGGCAAGACCAAGGAATTGATGGTGGACTTCAGGAAGGGGAAGGCGGGAGAACACACACCAATCCTCATTGAGGGGTCAGCAGTGGAAAGGGTGAGCAGCTTCAAGTTCCTGGGCAACAACAGCTTGGAGAATCTATCCTGACCCCAACACATTGATGCAATCACAGAGAAGGCATGCCAATGGCTCAACTTTGCTAGGAGTTTGAGGAGATTTGGTATGTCACCAAAGACTCCTAAAAATTTCTATAGATGTATGGTGGAGAGCATTCTGACTGGTTGCATCACAGCCTGGTATGAGGACTCCTATGTACAGGATTGCCAGAAGCTGCAGAGGGTTAGACTCAGCCAGCTCCGTCACAGACACAACACTTCCCCACTATCAAGGACATATTGAAGAGGCAGTGCCTCAAGAACAAGGCATCCATCTTAAAAGACCCTCGCCATCTGGGATATGCCCTCTACTAACATTGGGGAGAAGGTACAGGAGCCTGAAGACCCACCCTCAACGATTCAGGAACAGCTTCTTCAACTCCGCCATCATATTTCTGAACAGTCCATGAACATACCAACTACCTTGTTATTACTTTTTGGGGGCATTATTTATTTATTTTTGTGATTTGTAGTAGGTTTTATGTCTTTACACTGTACTGCTGCAGCAAAACGACAAATTTCACATCATACAACTCCATGATAATAAACCTGATTCTTGTGCTCATTCTGATTAATCTTCCTCTTCACACAAGGAAAATGGAATGGGATTCCTTTCCAAACAGACTGCTCCCTACCCACCATCAGCTTCATCAATTACTGGGTTGCAGACTTTAACTTCTCTCCCATCATTCCCTGTTGACCTCCAGAATCCTTGAGCATCTCTTGGGAACTAATCTCAGCAATCTGGAATGGATGCAGAAAAGATTCACAAGGATGTTACTGGGACTTGAGGACTTGAGGTATAGGGAGAGACTGGATAGGCTGGGACTGTTTTCCCTGGAGTGCAGGGGCTGAGCACTGACCTCATAGATGAATATAAAATCATGAGGGGTGTGGATAAGGTAAATGGTCACAGTCTTTTTTACCAAGGTAGGGGAGTCCAAAGCTATAGGGCATAGGTTTAAGATGAAACCGGAAAGATTTAAAAGGGAACTGAGGGGAAACTTTTGCACATGGATGGTGGAGGGTATATGGAATGAGTTGCCAGAAAAAGTAGTAGACACGGGTACAATTTAAATATTTTATATATTTATTTATTACTCACATGTATATAGAACCACACAGTGAAATGCATATTTTTGTGTTACTGAGAATGTGCTGGGGGCAACCCTCAAGTGCTACCACTCTTCCGGCACCAAAATAGAATGCCCACAGCTCCTAACTTGTACATCTTCCGAATTACAATGTTTAAAAGAAATTTGGATAGGTAACTGGATTGGAAAGGTTTATAGAGATATGGGCCAAATGCAAGCAAATGGGACAAGCTTAAGTAGGCAACTAGGTTGGCATGGACCAGTTAGGCTGAAGGGCCTGTTTCTGTGCTGTATAACTCTGAGTCTATATGATTGAGTAACTATACTCTGTTTGCAGTCTTCAACCATTCAGTGAAGTAATATAGTGTATAACTCTATTTGCAGTGCAACAACTTCCAGCTTTCATGATTTATTCACATGCAGGTTAGTAAATGCCAAGAATGTTCAGCAGTCCTTTTATCAATGGGATCGAAATTACCTGCCATCAATTTGAGAGCTTGATGTTCATTTGTTTTTGAAAGGTTCATTGTACTGCAGGGATTGTAGTGTTTATGTGGTGTCTTGTTCCTACAAAGTGGCTGTGAAATGCTATTCAAGTACAACCACTGAAGGAGAAAACAAAGAATTGCATTTATATAGCAACTTTTTGTATTCTTAGGATATCACAAACTGCTGTAAAGGTAATGAAATACTTTTGTAATTTGGTCACTCTTCCAACGTAAGCATATGTGGAAGGCAGTTTTCAGACAGTAAAGTCACACAAACAGCAGTATACAACATGACCAGCTACCATTTATAATAGTTTTAATTCAGGGGTATTTGGGTTTTTGGCCACTTAAACCTAAATGTCTACTTTAAGTGATTCTCCATAGATATATTTTATTGACAGCAATTGCATTTTCACTCATGTAACTACCAGCAGTTTCAAGACTTTGGCATGTGTCTATCTGAAAGCAGAATTTTCAAACTTGCTAACAGGTTCCAGCCAGCAAATCTGTCAGTATGCTCCATTGCTGACACCAGCAAATCTGCTCATAAACTCTGCACCCAGTTAAATCTACTTCAGGATCTAAAGGCCCATTCATTGCACTGAAGCTTTTATGGCTATGTGGAAGGAAGATAAGTATAATGCAAGTTATATTCTGTAAAGATTTCTTTAATATTTTCTAATAATTCAAATTATTTATTTTAAAAGTTTAATATTATTACATTTTTAAAATATTATTTCCTTTTTAATAGTTTTTAAATGCTACTGAATGTTAGGGAATGCTGGGTATTGGAGAGGCGAGTGCAGCTCTTTGGCCCCACTTTGCAAAACACAGATCTTTATTCCAGCTAAAATGAAAAGGCATAACCTGCTGGTCAAAAGAACCTTTTGAGTGGGGTTCCATGTTCTCTCCAGCAATGGAGCATTGCAAGAGTCTTCTTTCTTATGTAGATTTAAAGTCACAACTGTAATTTTACCTTCCAGTGGTTAAGACAGATAAATTGATGAGGAGTATGGAATATATTGCTGTGATGTTTCATTTGTATTTGTGAATTGGTCCTGAACCGTTATATGGTCCATCTTCATTTCAGGGTGATTACACTTTCACCTTGATGCTCCAAATGAAAAATTAAAATCTCTGCAAGTATCCGTGTCTGCCATGGTTTGTGCCTGTATGTTATTGGAATTGCCCATAAACTTTGCAGAAGATCAAATGTAAAGATCTTCTGTATCACATCTTTTCTCAGGTGTTAGTTTGTGACTTCCAAACACCCGGCGTGAGTTCCATTTGACTTGATAAGCTTCATTAGTTTGAAATCACATTGTTGAAAGTTCAGCATCTGGGCCTAAAATGGCTTGGGCAACTTCAAGTGATATTCATATCCTTTTGGCTGGAAAGGCATTTGTTCTCATCAATTCACTGGTCTCCTTAGAAGTTGCGACAGTGCACCTGATGGGTAGGGAATGATGCTTAATAGCATGGGCAGCCAGAAGGTCGGCATCAATTTCAGGGTTCTAATTATGTATCTCACTTTAGTTATCTAAAAGTGTGATTACTACAGGGAGATAGTATGCAAGGACCATTCAAAACACTGATGCTGCTAATACTTAATCTATGCTTGTCAGCTTTTGGGTCTGTTTGACCCTTTACATCCTGGTAGCTGCTACCTTTAAAAAAGATTAATGTGCAGTTCATCTTCACTCAGAAATAGGACTTATGTTGTACACTATTGCTGCAAAAGGTCACTATCAGCTTGCATTTAGCATTCCTGTCATGATGATGCAATGCAGTGATTATTGTTTTGTGATGATTTGGCTTGATCTTTCATTTCTGGGAGTATTTCCACATTGTGTTTAGATCACTGTTCAATGTGAGCAATGTTTTTGAAAATGGCTTAAGAGATGAGAGTGCATTGGTTGTGATCTTCTGGAATTCCCTTGATTCTGGATAGGTTCCACCAGACTGGAAAACTATAAAAGTAACCATCTAATTGAGAAGTGAGAAAAACGGAAGCAGGAAGGTATAAGCAGTTAGTCTGACATCTGTCATTGAGAAAATGCTGGAATCTACTATTAAGTTAGTATTGGCAGGACATTTAGAATATCATCATATAATCAAGCAGAGTCAACATGGATTTGTGAAAGAGAAATCAGGTTTGACAATTTATTAGAGTTTTTTGAGAATGCAATGAGCAGGCTGAATGAGCAGGCAACCGGTGCCCAAGAAAAGCATGGTGATGTGTCACAATGACTACTGTCCGGTAGTGCTTACATCAAACGTAATGAAGTGCTTCAAGAGGTTGGTTATGGCACAATCAGAGATGACCTGGATCTGCTCCTGTTTGCCTACCGCCACAACAGGTCAACAGCAGATGCGATTTCTCTGGCTCCTCACTCTGCTCTAGACCATCTGGAGAACAGGAACTCATAATCAGGCTGCTGTTCATCAACTACAGCTTGTTGTTCAACAGAATCATACCATCCAAACTCAACATCAAGCTTAAGGATCTGGGCCTCTACCTCCCTTTGCAACTGGATACTCGACTTCCTCATTGGCAGACCTCAATCAGTGAGGATTGGTAACAATGTCTCCTCCTCACTGATTATCAACACAGGTGCATCTCAAAGTTGCGTGCTTAG
>JARFYF010000029.1:15559745-15579230 GCA_030265395.1 Rhina ancylostomus | reverse complement strand
TGCCATTGTGAAAGTAGTGTTAAGCCACTTTCGCGAATTGTTGTTGTGATAATTGAAGTAGTAGTAATAGTCTTTCAGACTGGCGGGTGGTGAACAATGATTTCCCCAGGCTCTCCTGGGACCTGAGCTGTGACCAGATTTTTTTAAAACTTATACATGGTTTATACAAATTTGCAGATGACACTAAGTTTGGAAGTTATAAACAGAGTGGAGGACAGTAATAAACCACAAAAGGTCATAGAGAAGCCTCAGAATGGTAGACAAATGGCAATGAAATTTAATACAGGAAAGTGTGAACTGATAAATTTTATCATAAATAACAAAGGTACAATGTAGACTGAATGGCACAGTTGTAAAGGATGTGCAGCAACAGAGGTACCTATGAGTACAAATTATCAGAAGTGGCAGAACTTGTTGGTAGCAAATCAAATCCAGGGAGTTGTAACTGTAAACATAGAGAACAAAAGCAAGGAGATTATGCTGAAGCTGCAAAGCACTGGTTAGGGCACAGCAGCAGCATTGCATCCAATTCTGGCTTCCTTACTTTAGTAAGAATGTGGAGGTTCCTGAGGGGAGTGCAAAAAAGATGTACAAGAATATTTTAGGGATGAGAGATTTCAGCTACTGGGTTAAACTGAGGAAGCTGGAGTTATTCTTGGAGCAAAAAGTTGAGAGGAAATTTTATTAATGTGTACAAGATCATAACAAGTTTAGCTGGGATAAATAGAGGGAATCCGTTCTCATTAGCAGATGGTTCAAAGACCAGGGACACTGATCTAATGTTTAAGATGAAAGATATTGAGGAATGTAAGGAAAACTTTCTAATGCAGAGCCTGCTTATGATCCAGCCATCGCTGCCTGTTCGGCTAATGTGAGTAGCATCTAACAGGTTTATAAAAAGGAGTTGGATGGGCACTTAAGAAAAAAAAATTTGTGGAAGAATGTGGAGTTGAGGACTAATGGGATTGCACAACTAGATCCTTGTAAGAGTAAGCTGTAACCTGCTCTGCCATTCTGTCTGTTTCCCATAACACTTGATTTCCGTCATCCAAAATCAATCTATCTTAGCCTTGAATATATTTAATGACAACCTTCATAATTCTCTGGGTTAAAACACCACAAAGATTCACAGCCCCCAAGAAAAGAAATTCCTCAATTTCTGTTTTAAATGGGTGACCCCTTTTTGTGAAATTACATCCCCACTTCTAGATTCCCCCCCCCCCAGGAGATCACCCATTCAGCACCTTGTCTGTTAATCCCCTCAGTGTACTTCATTCTTCTAAACTCCAATGAGCGTAGGCCTGACTTGCTCAGTTTATCTCATTAGACAACGCCTTCATCCCAACAGTCAGCCTAGTGAACTTTTTCTGAACTATTTCCAAGATAAATAAATAAATCAAGGCTGTACGAGACACTCTGGATGTAATCTCACCAACAATTGTGACGAGACTTCCCTACTTTTACACTCTTTACATCTTGCAGTAGAAGCCATTGTTCTCTTTGCCTTCCTAACTACATGCTGTACTTGCATGTTGACTATTTCATGAACAGTGCAAAGATATCCATCTCTCTCTGTCCTGCTGTTTTTGCCGCCTTTCTCCATTTAAACACTATTTCATTCTTCCTACCACACAACAGAGTCCATCTACAATATTTTTGCCCACTCAGTGACGTATTTGTATCCCATTGTAGATTCTTTGTATCCTTGCCACAGCATGCTTATCTATCATGCTTCTTTTAAGATCCCAGAAATGCAGGCTGTCAGATCCAGGCTTAAACCTCATTAATTTGCCTAGTACTTTCTCTTTTGTTTTAAGCTCCCCTCTTCATTTTGACCCCTAATTTTTGCTACCACTGGGATTCTTTTAGCGTCCTCTACTCTAAAGACATATACACCATTTTTTTAAAGTCCCTGCCATTGAATGCATACTTACTTGTAATTTAGTGTTTTTTCTTAAAGACATAATACTTTTCCATTTTATATATCTTTAAAGTTGAAGACTGTTCTTCCAATGCTGTCATCTAGATTGTCATAAAAATGGTGAAGTGAACCTGTCCTAATGACATGTTTTGCTGATCCCTCCCAGTATATTTGGATGAAAATGCCAGAGTACAAGTCAGGCAGTAGAAGTCTGTCACTTATAGTGGGGTAAAAGTAAGGAGAGGATGCAATAAAGGACAGTCAGATGGACAAGCATTGTGCAATGGCGTGTGGCAAAATGGTGGTAAAAAATATAAAAGTGTGGTCAGACTGAGCCATGGATTTTTAAATATCTTAAAAAGAATTTAAAATTTAATACATCAGGCATATATAAACAAAATAATTTCCAAATGGGACAATGCAAAATGGAATATTTAAACCATTTATAATTAACTTCTTAGATATTTTAGCTCTTCGTTAAGGGGACCAGAATGAATGGTTTAGGTAAGGAAAGCTAATATTTTCTAACCTCACCAGCAGTAAAAGTTTAAAAAAGTTTGAAGTTCTCACTTCCCTTGGGGTCCTCGCAGTGTGGGGGAGGGGAGACAACTGGGAAAGCAGCAGGTAGTAATTGGTGTAAGCTTACGGTTTAGGTGTAGGGCTGGGTTAAGTCCACCAATACATCTTAACCTTTATGGTGGACATACGCTTTTGCCAAATATGTGTTGCATGTTAAATTGGATTGTTAAGTATCCATTTCACAGCTACAGATGGGCACAACACCCAAGTGTCTGTGAAGCATGAGATTGCAAACTCAGTTTCCTTGCCTCTTACGACCTGTGTCTGTTTGAGTCTTTAAAACTTCACAATTTATCCAGTTTAATTTTTAGGATATAATGAAGTTGAGTGATACAGGCCAAACAGGCAAAGTTAGGTGGCCACCTTTGTTGGTATGGATGAGTTGGGCCGAAGGACCTGTTTCCATGCTGTTTTACTCTATTCAAAAAAACAGACTTTTGGAGAAAATTAGCAGGTCAGGCAGCGTCTGTGGAGGCAAAAGCATAGTTGATATTTTGGATCCTGATCGTCGTAATGCAGGGTCTAGACCTGAAATGTCAACTATCCCTTTGCCTCCATAGATGCTTCTGACCTGCTGACTCCTCCAAGCAGTTTGTGTTTCACTCCAGATGCCAGCATCTGCAGTTTCTTGTGTCTCCAGTTAATTAAGAATGTTTGACTACCATTGCAACTAATTGTTAGAATCTGATGTTGGATTCCATGAAAACATCTGTTATCTATATATTCTTTATAAAATTATATAATAGTCTGATGAATATCCAAAGAATGTATCATATCTCTTGGAAAAAATCATTGAGTCAACACATCTGATCAGGAAATTTTTCTTGATAACAGAGGCTAAGAGTCAAGTGAGAAAAACTCCCTAGAAACTGCAAACTGTATTGATTTGCCAACAATTATTTCCTGGAGAAATTAATATTAATGTCTGTTTTCAGGTAACTTTTGACCTATGTCAAAGTCAATTTGTACTGAATGTGAAAGGTTCAATTTTAATGTCTCAGCCCTGTTTTTATAGATTCATGGAGCTTTATTCATTATGATTTGTGATGCCTTGGTGCTTTGAGCCATTAAGAGCAATTACATTACTGATTGTAGACAAGTTGAAAAGATTCCCCATCCCCTGTTTCCTGTGCATTGCAATGCACATGTGTGATTAGTTCAACACTTTAATTTTTATCAGTTATAGTCTGCTTTGTTGTTGTTTATTAACTATGTTAAAAGAAGTTGAGCTATTTTTAATGGAAACTGCACGTTGCCTAGTTGTACAAAATAGAGCTATGACCAGTAAACAACCTGAGCTTGCCATTGCATTTGTTTGGAAGTATATTCCTACTAGCATGCCTCAGCGCATTCTTTCAAAGAGAGGTCAGCCCCCAGTGGGTTGGTAAAGCCATATCTGACTGTACTTCTTAAATCAAATCCTTTTGATCTTCTAATCAGGATGAAAACTTTTTTTTAAAAAGTGGGCAACAAATATATTGCATAGTTGTCCATTAAGTAGATTGCAGTGAGTGTGTCCTCATTGGCCCCTTGCAGCTCTGAAACAGTTACCAACTTACTGTGTGGCCCCAAGTGAGCTCCAGTTTATTACTGAGTTAGTTGCTAATGTTCTGATATGCTACAATGGTGAAATGCTACAGTGAGCAGTGGATCATGAGCTCTCTTGCAGTTGACTAGAAGGCAGTCAGGATTAAGCTGAGGCATGAGTTTGGGACACTCAAGATTAATCCTGGATGGCACGCCTAGGGCACCCACATATGAGCAAAGGACACTGGGGACAGCTTATGACACACTGGATGGCCTGCATACAAGCTCAGGGTACTTATGACAGCCCCCTGTAAATGATGTTGGGATACTCAGCACAGGCCAGCTATGAACTTGGGTTGCTGGAGACAACAATCAGGATTGGAGAACATGAGTATGAGCCTGGGACAACCTTGGTTTTATTGGCCAGCAGGCCCACCCACCTTCCATTCAGCCTGACCCAAGCTGGTGTTGCCTGGATCACCTGAGAAAGAAGCTATATGCTAACACAAAGACTGGGAGACTCTGCTGGGGCTTTTATGCAGAGCTCAGAGTTGCAGCAGAAGCTCTGCTGGATTGAAGAAAGATTGATCAGAAGATAGAAAGTCAGTTACCAATGCTGATTTGCCAATCCTCTGATAAGTTCATAAATGCCAGTAGTTACTTGGATGTTAATTCACTCAGCATCCAAAGGTGGGAGAGTGAGGACTTGCTGATCCATCATACATCCAAGCATGCTTCCCAAGTTTAATGAAGACAGTGGAAGTAAAATTGGGCAGATATTTTATTGAGCTTAGCAGTGTTCCAAAACGGTATCTGCAAACATGAATGCACCTTTATGAGGTGATGTAAGTTGATTGCTGTATTGGTGAGGACATTCACATGTGTGTGCAGTGAATGTCCATCATCCACTGGAAATTGCAGAGCAGGAAGTTAAGAAAGTTAATTGACAAGTAGATTTGATACCAGAGGTCAATTTTGAAGCTAAATGCTCCAGCTAATGTTCTGTATTAACCTTAACAGAAATGAATATCTAGTCAGAAGCAGGACATTTCACCTATTTCAAAGGGATCATCAATTACCTGTTCTGCAAGTATCTGGTGCTTGTTAATTCCATTCTACAAGTATTTGGTACAGTTCATAACTATGTTCAAGAGCCAGTAGTCCACACTGATTTGTGCAGCAGGTGCTGAAGAAAGTTTGTTGACTGAAAGACTTCTGAACAAATCAGTTGTTCTCATACTTGGTTGAATTAGTAGGCTGTATAGCATGAATGAAAGAATGAGTGGAGGATGTGCAGAGCAGGACAAAATGCAGAAAGAGGGAGGGAGAGAAAGTTTCTTTATAGGAGGCCACATCTGCCCAGGCTATTTACAGATCAATTCTCCAACCTAAACCTTAGAAATGATGTTTGAGAAGGCTGCCCTTCAACTGGGACATCCTCACTAATATCTGCCATTTGTTCAATCATATCTGGAACCTCAGGGCAAGGTAACAGCCACATTCCCAGTAATGGTAAAGTGACTGTGGTGATGAGCTTTTACATTCTCTGTCTTCTTTCAGGTTGGAGGTGGAATTATTTTCACCATCTCTCTACTTATGCACAATCGAGTAAAGAACTCACTGAGAGTGTGAGAGCTAACTGCATTTTATTTGCTGCACCAGAGAATGGCAAAGAGAGAGAACGTGGCTGGGATTACAAAGCCTATGGGCTATTCTAGGCAGCCCCATAACAGAGAGTGTGATTGACTGCATGCATGTTGTTTTGCAGCAGCATTTCAACAGAACAATACTAGAACTGAAAGGGCTTCCTTTCCCTTGAGCATCCAGCTGGTACATGAAATCAAACCATAATTTATGCACGTCATTTCCAGTATTCCAGTAGAGACCATCGGTCTATCCTTCTGTACCTGCTGACTGTGCCAGCCATATTTGAGTAACCATTGCAAAATCTAGCAGTGACAAATTAAGGGCGAGGTTCTGATTACACATTTGATTTACTTTATTGGGAACTCTCATCAATGTGCGTAGGATGCCTACAATGAAAGTCATGTGCCCTGGCACAATAAGTGTTAAGGTTGTGATGGGCTGCTGCATCCGACTCAACCTCATCATTATGAAGGGATTTGTACTACCTATACAGTGAAAAGAGGGACAGTCATTTTCCTTCCAAGCTATATATGAAGAATAGTTCTCTTGTGAAAGTTCAGTAAACCCAATCCCATTTCTCTATTCAGTACCACAATATACTTCCTTCTGCCACTATTTAAAACAATAAATGCTCAGTCACTATATAAAGTAAACTTTCCAAACCAGATTTTAAAAATTGATGGCCATTAGCAATTCGGTCCTGTACTACCCTGAAGTTGAAAATGTTGTTGCAACATGGTGGCAAATTCCAGTATGGATGCCCCTATTGAAGGTGAGATGTTGCAAATCATTCTAGAGATTGAGGATTGCCTCCTAACAACCTTGGGAAGATCTACAAATCCATTGATCTAATCTGTTAGCTTTACTTTTCTCTCCAGAGGTGCTTCCTGACCTGCAGAGTATTTCCAGTATTTTATGTTTTACTTTATGAATTAAATAATGCAGTATTCCACATAAAGATAAACTATTTGACTTGCATATTCACAGAGCCTTTTTTCCATCTGTTGCGGCCTTTCCAGGTGTTTCCTTTCTTTATTTTCTTCACTTGGGATTGAGGATGACTTGTTTCCACTCCAGTTTTGTGGCATCATGTGGAAACTGCAGACTCTTCCACTGATGGGGTTAGAGATGCCTGAAGGAATAGCTTGTGAAAAAGTGTGATCCTATTGACACATATGCAGGGCTTCTCCACACTCCCAATGCATGGCTTCAAAGTTCTCAATATTATGCTGAGTGTTGCTTCTCCATATTGTGTTGTCATGAGCCAGAGATTCCCAGGACTCAGTGGGGATGTTCCATTTCTTCAAGGAGGCCCTGAGTATATCCTTAAATCTTTTTGTCTGTCCAGCTGAAATCTGTTCCCATACAGAGCTCAAGCTAGATTGTTTCGGGGTCTGCTGTCAGGCAATGAGTGACATGGCCTGCCTAACATAGCCAACTGACTATAACTAGGGTCTTGATACTATGGATGTTGCCCCATGGAGAATACTGACATTAGATCAATTATCCTTCCAGTGAATTTGGGGAATTTTGTAGAGGCAATATTGTGGCATTTTTCCTGCGCCTTGAGATACCTGCTGTAGGTAATCCAGATCTTGGAAGAATGCAAGAAGGAAAAGAACACTGTTGCCCAGTAGACCCTGAGCTTTGTGCCAACAACCCCAGGATCAAGGTGCTAATTCACTCAGTTGGCTCTAATGGGTAGGTTATGTCATTGCATTTCCTGTATCAGGCTCTTGAACCAGTCACTCCATTTCATATAGTGGTGGGAGAACAGAAATAAACAGCTTGAAGGAAGAAAGAGGCCTTGAGCTGAGCTGGCCCCATTGATAGGATATTGAACCACAAGTTCTCCCTTGAGGCATGGAGAAAACTTGACAAGCAGATCAGAACCAAGTACAAAGCAAATCAGATGCTGAATGAATCTTGCCACTTTTACTGTCAGCTCTATGTGCCTTAATTTTACATATGATCTTTACAATGCTTAAAAACAGTCTAATGATAGGGAGCTTTACGAATAAATATAGGCACAGCTGCTGCTAAAGGAAGGTTCTTGGCAGCAGCTGGCACTTTAAGAGGACAAGTTAACACATTCTGCTGTGGAGAAGGTCAAAACAATTAAAGCCCAGTACCATTTATGCCATCTTAAACAATTCTGCATAACTGGCATTGAATGTATACCAGGCTTCCAATTGCATACAAATTTATACCTAGTTAACATTTTTTGTGTTAACTTTTCTTCATAGATGATATCAATGTGAAAGTTGACACAGAAAATGACTCTTGGCTATCTGGTGAAAGGCCACATGATTTAGGACAAATTAAAGAAAACAGCTGAAGAATGTTTTCAACATGGATTTTCAATCCAAATGAAGTGTTTTTTGAAAGCATTTCTTAACAAGCCTTTGGCATCAATTGATCTTGTAATCCATGAACTATACCATCACAGAAGTTACCACAGCAAAAATTGATCACTTACTTTTATGCTGATAAGTGATGTTGACTCCTAAACCTTGTTATAAATTACAGGAGAAGCTTTATCTATTGCAAGGAATTGTATTATTTCAGGAGGGAAGAACAGCAATCAGTTTCAACCAACACACACAATTACAGATCCTCATTCTGTTGAATCTGATATTGAGAACACTAGGAGCAAATACTAACTCTTATCAGTGGTTATGTATTTGATGCTTTTGGAAAGAAAATTCTGGAAATAGGAATGACTAGTCTGAAACGTGCTGACAAATTAACTCCCCTCATCAAAGATAAACAGGCAGCCTTTTGTAAAGATAGAACACCCCTTGGAAGAATTCTATCTGGAAATCCTAACATACTAGAAATTTTGCACACCAGACGGTCAATGTGCAAATGAAGTCTGGCTTAATCTTTGTAAAGATATCCAACAGTTACAAGAAAATGGAAACAATAGGAAGATTTGTGATGACATCTATTAAATAAGGACCAGGACTTGCTATAAAAAAGACAGTAAATTTAAAGACCAAGTCAAGCAAAATCATTACAGACTGAAATAAACATTTGGAATGCTGGCTGGAACATTGTCTTGAGCTAAATGCTACACAACATGCTCTCACTGACAAAGAGCTAGATGCCATTAAGTATTGGCTGAGTTAAGTGACTTGGATTCCGAGCCCAACATGTAGTCTTTATGAAGGTGTAAGTTCCCCTGGAGATAAAGCACAAAACAGAGATGGTACTCCAGCCAGATTGTGGGAAAGGGGAGCTTCTGCTTTATCTCTATAAATCATTCCTCCTGTGCAGGAGTACAGTCTCAGTGACTCAAGACATGGAAGACAACAACATTATAAACTTTACAAAAGTAAAGAGAGTGCACTGATTGCAAGTACTGTGGGGTCTGACTGCTGAACATTCCATGACTATTTGCTGGAGTGGTATTGAATAAAGTATGGATACAAGCCAAGTGAATGTGCCAAGCCCTCAGTCTGATTTTTTGAGCAAAAGGTGAACAAGGAACATAGTATTCTCCATAAGCCAGATCTAGGACAAGTATAGAGAATGGAAAAAATATTGCATTTTACTTACATCAACATAATGACGGTATCTGACCAAATGAGTAAAGAAGGAATCTTCATGATTCGTAAAAAATTGGCAGTTTCCCCCTGCACTATTAACCATTATCAATTCCTTCCACTACAACATTTAGGAATAGTGAAGTATAATAGATCATCATTAAGATCCTTCAAGCTCCAATTTGCTGCAATATTGTTTGGCATATTCTTATCCGTTTGCCTCTGACAAGCTTTCAGCAATACAACTAAAAGGATATATTTCCAGATGCAGTCAGGCAGAAGGGTATGGAACCAGCTCATCAAATATCTGCCACATTTCATCAGAACAATGTTTTATTTGGAGGGCATGATGAAACCAATCTATAAACCTTCACTGATAAGTTCTCTCAGTCATCCAACAAATATAGCATTACGACAAGATTGAAGAAAATGCACATTGTAGATCAGAGCACACAGACAGTTGTCAAATGACTATAAACTCAAGACTGTGCCAAAGTTCACATTCTTTGGCTGAAGTATCATTTAAGAAATTTTCATTTGACAAAAAATACATCAGGATCACCTTGGCCACCTTTAGGAAGTTAAATGAAAGAGTCTGGAACAGCAAAAAAATTTAAACATATAATGTAGAAGTATATAAAGTAAATAACGAGCTGCTGGAGGAACTCAGTCAGTCAGGACAGATCTGTGGAGGGAAATGGGCAGTCCATGTTTTGGGTTGAGACCCTTCATCTGGACTGTGACAAGTCCAGATGAAGGGTCTCAATCCAGAACATTGACTGCCTATTTCCCTCCATAGATGCTGCCTGACCTTCTGAGTTCCTCCAGCAGCTCGTTTTTTTTGTTCCAGATTCCAGCATCTGCAGTCTCTTACATTTTCTAAGTTTATAGTCTTGGCATTTTGTGTGATTGAATCACAGGTAACTTACTAAGGTCACTGCTTCAACTAAATATCAACATGCTGACAAATCATGAACTCCTTATGCCCAACAGTTAGGCATGTATGCTGAATTGAACCAACTGAGATGGCCGAAACACTAGAACATCCAATGAGATGTGTGCTTACTGATTAGAAGAATAATTGATAGACTAGAGATAAGTTTCAAAGATGCACAGAGATAAGACCCGAAAGCATTCAGGACTGATCATACCACTTGGGAAGTATGATCCATGCTGATGAAAGATTCAGGTAGCAGCAAATAGTTCATTGAAAGGCCACAGCTAAGTACAAATGAATATGATTAATAACCAGTAGTGAAGCATTCCACAACAAAAAAAATCAGCGCCCTCTCAGGAAGGAGCACAAACAAATTTTCTTTGCAGCAGCTATAAAAAGATCTCTTTATCTTATATTTTACTTTTTACTGTGCTACTTGCAAAGAAAATATAGAGAAAATTGTATTGTCTGTTCAGATCGACAGAGGCCCATAACTGAATATTGGGTACAGAGAATTAAGCAATGCCTGAGGCTGGAATGTAATTAGTAAGAAGTGGCAATCAAGGATGCAATCATTGAACTTAATCACTTGTGTGAGTTCATCTGGATTTCTTTCAAGATTTTATTCAAATCATGTGGAATTACCCTCCATGGATAGCTGTTCATATTATCTTCTGACTGAATGTCTGGAGGACCAAGTGGTCCCCTACAAATCCAGGGTACCTCCAGTACCAAAACCTCGCATGCAAATGCAATACACTTCGAGCTTGTCCTCTCCCATGTGGTTCTTCAGTGCTTCTTAGGTCAACTTCATGACATCTGCACCAACCACCACGTACTTCTCTTTAAAGACATAAAGCTCACTGACACTGCTTAAAGATAGGCAGTAGCAGGAGCTAACTGCTCACAAAATCTGTCCTCACCTGATGTGTACGGCCAATTAAAACTGCAGCTAAAGCAGATTGCTTGAATCATTGAAATGAGCAACACTGAGTTGGTGCGCTGCCTGATTCAGAAGTTGCAATATAATCCCCACAATCAGTTTTCGCATCTATCAGATTTAGCCCCCAAACCTTCAGCAGGATTAGGTTTCTTTTATTGGAAGTGATTCATACTGCCAGCCCAGCATTTACTTGTACACGAGCATGACCCAAAAATTTAACAATATGATCCCTTTGGGATACAGACCAGATATTCTTGTATTTTTGCATTTCCTTATCATTTCCCTCAGACTACATGGACAGTGAAGCATGTGACTTGAATGTATTTTATAGTAAAGGGAACATACCAAGAAAATGTTCTTATCATTTTTTTTGTATATTTGTTAACTTTAGCTTCATAAAGTGATGGAGAATGGATACTTATGTTAGTTTTATATCTTACATGAGTTAAATAGAGTACCTGCTCTCAAATCTTCAGCTGCTTTCATCTGTTTGTTTTAGCAAAGACCCATCTTTCATTGAATAAACCCAAGTGCTAACCTCTCTATTTGTTTGTTTTCTTTCCACGTGAGAAATTGGGGTTTGTTTTCTGACCTTACCTCATGGCTCACAAGAAGAGCTTCTTATCAAGCTTGCTACTCTGTCCCACTTTTCAAACTGGCCAAGCAAAGCTCAATGAAAGATACGGTCAATACTTGCATCTGTTTACCAAAGACCTTAAGAAAAATTGACTCCACTATTTTTTAACTCCCATTCTTGTAGTAGTATCTATGTCTTATATTAATGCCCATTTTTTGAGTTTGCAGTCCAAATGGAAAATTCATCTTGCATAGAAGGAGTACTGAGGAAAGGGAATTTAGATCACTGGGATTTAACAAAATAAAGACAAGGATTCCCACCTATTATGGTTGGAGATATCACTCAGTGGTGTTCAGTGGTGAATGGATTGAGAACCAACAGATGATCTGGAACTAATAATCCAGGCAGTAGAATCTGGGGATACGGGTGGTAGGTGTAATTGAACCAGGAGACACCAAACAATAAGTTGATTCACTAGTGAGCAGGGAGATTTCATAACTTGTCTAGTTTGAGGACTTCAGAGGGAAGAAGATCTAAATTATAGGGTGTTCAATGTTTACATTTATTCTGCAGCCTTGCTTTCTTTTCTGAGTAAAATGGGCATCTACTCACATAGTCTGCATGCATTTATCAAAATTCATTAAGATACTGTTTGCGAAGTCACATGGCATTAAATATGCCCCCATCTTCAGTTTATCCTACATTAAGTCAATAGCACCACCTGCAGTTGCAGTACCTCTAAATTTATGGGGAAAATGCATAATTTTTACCACATCATGGATAGATACTGCATTAAGGCATTCATTGCGTATACAGATGTAACCTGTTATCTTAATTTCCACATGTCATTAATAAACAGCATTTTTAAAAATTCTACATAAGCATCTTGGTAGTGTGTCATTTGCGTCATTCATTGTATCAAGAAACAAAATATCCAGTAAAAACATATCTAAATTGCATGAAACAATTTATAGAATGTCATCATGCTGATTTTTGGCTGTAATTTAGTAACAATTTTGTGGTATTGGTAACACAGGAGGCAATGTTGTAGTTCTCCCTCCACTGGTGGTATGGTGGTGCAAATCATTAAAGGCCCTACAGCTGAAACAATTTTGTCTGGTTAATATTAGCCAAGTTATTGAAGACCTACTAATAGCTATTAAATCTATTAAACAGTGTGGCTTAAGAGAAAAGCAGAGGGAATGTAAAGTCTTAGAATCAGTACAGCAAAGAAGATGGCCATCAAGTCCATGCCAGTGAAAGGTGGAATTCAGTACAGAGGGGACAAGAAGTGTTAAGTGCTTTGAAGCAAAGGGTAACCATAAATAATTAATTGTATCCAATGACATAGAATTGAAGGAATATAGGTTGAGGTCCAGCATTCAGAATTGCAGGATCAAGACAGGAAGTTAATAAGCTGCTCCTTAAATTATTGGCTATCTTTCAGTGCATTGAGAGTGCAGGAACTGTGCTATTCAACAAGTTAACATGTGACTTCCATTTTCTTGGACATTGAGATGAGTTTTAGGGAAGAGGCTCAAGAGGAACAGGTTGCACCTCAGAAAAAGTTTAACTAGTACTGAGAGGAAGAATTTAGACTAATTTGGTGGCCAAAGATTTGAAAGAGAAAGATAGCACCAGAATAAGGTATAATTTAGAAGGGAAATAGATTGGGTATGGTAAAACCTCATTCCTTTATGATAAGAGAAGAATATTGGTCAGCATCCTTTCTTTCAGTCTACTGAGACTGGAAGCATGCACCCACTGCCAATCTATGTCAATCTGTGTTGGAGATGTTAAGAAGAAAGGTAGTCATCCATGATGACACCTTTTATTGCAAGATAGAGAGAGTAGTGTATAAGACAATATCTATGTGACAGAACTTCCAAGTTGCGTATCTATGAGCATGCTTAAATTGTCAGAGATGTTAGTTGAGAGTAGTAGTGAGTATGTGAGGTGGGAGAGAATAGAGATTTCTATCAAATGGTTAATATGATTAGCGTCTATATATATTCTGGAGTAATGTGAGAATGTCGTGGTGGGTGATGGGGTTTTCTTTGTCTTTACTGACTTTGACCACCTGTGTGCAATCATTAAACTTTTCCAGTAGAGTTCCAAGAGGGTTTCACTTCCGGTATTGATTCCTTTTTCACTGCCAATGATTTCCTAGGCCCTAGAGTGTGAATGACCACCTTTTTCCTTTACGGCTCTTCCAAGAGCAATGTTGGAAAATTGAGGTGTCCAGTTCTATCCCCAGTTTGCAATAATTTGTTGTAGGCTTTTCAGAGCTGTTCAATTATTTCCAGCAGTGTTGGTGACATTGAACATTCTCCCTTCGCAAAGTTGATTAGGGCTTTAATCATCACCAGTTAGGTTCAGTGGATATTAATAATTTTCTAAATTACTTCCTGTAAATACATGTTAAAATGCTAAGCAATGCAATTGGTGCTAGATAGTTGTTGCAATGATGCTAACATGGTTCACACAGGAATTTCAGGTGCAAGCTGCCATTTCTCATTTCATGACTCCAGCACATGTTTTCTAGTGTACTCAAATTTATTGGCATGGGTGGTTCAAGTGAAGATTCTTCAATCTAATTGGTTGATGAGATATATTCTTTCTTGTCTTCCTCTACATGAGAGATAGGCATCTTCCTATCACCATCTCTTACCTGCATCTACCTATCACCACCTTGTGCCCAGCCCTCTTTTGTCCACCTAGCACTGATCTGCTTTTCCCTCCTATATATTGGGCTTCCTCTTTTCCTATCTTCAGACCTCAAGTTGGGTTCTGACCTGAAGCACTGACCACCTGCTTTTCTCCATGGATGCTGCCTGGCCTGCTGAGTTCCTCCAGCATCATAGTGTTTTTCATGAGAGACTGAGTCTCTGTTATTAAGGGTGGCTTGCTGTATCCAATGACACTAAAGTACTCCTCAAAAATCCACAAAGAAACTAATTGATCATTCACCACTGACTGCAAAACCTAGACCTCAATGTTTCTTAACATCATCAGCAGAAAAATGTTAAATTAATGATGTAAGTTAACGTGACATAATAGTCTTAATTTTTGTTGATTAGTTGAATGATAGGTAGTTTCTTAATTTATCAATTTGTATAGTTAGAGTTTGGGGGACAACTCAGATGGATAATTGTGTGTAGTGATTTTTAGAATAAACTTCCTAATTAATTGGTAAGTTCCAAATTGTCACCTAAGGTTCTAATGATGGCCTTTTGATCATTTCTCATTTTGGCAATGAAGAATAAGGAAGTAGAGGGAATTAGGAAAGATTTACTGAGAGAAGTAGATTGATTTCAATTTTTCTAACAACTTGTGTCTTTGAAGTTTCATATTTTGTTTAGTTTTGCATTTCTCTGAAAATAATGCCGTGTAGTTCATAATGGATACTAGATTAGATATCAATGTTTCATTGAGTGTGGGGAAATCAAAATTGATCTTTCATTAGTATGACTGACAACAGATTGTTAGATTATGAAGAACTCCTTTGATTGGAGAAAATTGTACATTCTGACAGCATTTCGGAGCAATCAAATGAACAAGTAACTCAAAAGAACTATTGTAAATAAAAACAACATTTTAACACCAATAATCGAAACACTGAATCCACAAACTTTAATGATTTTGATTCTGATCTGTTTGACTTAGTACAGAAAGTTATTTTTCTCCACTGGTATGCCTAAAGTTTTAATGCACCTAGACTTTTTGGATACAGCAGCATAATCCATTAGCTCTCCTCACCTAACAATAAGAATCAGGAATTCTACAGAGATAAATGTACCTCACGAAAAACAATTCTGCTAGTGAAGAAATCATAGTAAATCATTCAGCAGACATCTCAGTAGAAAAGCTCAGCATTAATAGCCAGTTGAGTAGATGTCATCTGGGATCACAATTTGAAATGCTGATGGAGGGCAAAGGAATAATGGAAAAAGAATTCTAATTGTGGTTTAAAATGATTCCATCCCAATTTATCTGATCTTGCCTTTTTTCAAGTAAAATGTGTAAAGCAAACTTTTCATTCACAATTAGTAATTTAAATTTACTCTGCATTTTTGAAATGAAGCAAACTTTCAAACAGGCATGCTGGCATTAATGCAAAAAGTTTTAGTGAACTGTGTTTAATATATTAGCATAGACAGATGATTGCTTGAAGGCCAGTGAACAGATAGGAATAAGCTGGGCTTTTTTGGATGGCAGGCTTTGACTGATGAGGGTGCCACAAGGATCAGTATCGAGCTATACAATCTCTATTGAAAATATGGTGTGCAACCTATCCAAGCTTTATGCAAGACTTGTTTGGAAAATTAATAGTATGGAGGATGCAGAGTTTTGGAAAAGGTTAGATACACTAATTGAGTGGTGAAGAAGATGGCATATGGCAGAACGCAGATATAAAGATGTTTTCAGTGATGAGTAAAAATGTGAAAATATATTTTTTCCAATTTGTTTAGAAGAATTATCAGATGTTAGTGTGAAATGAGATCATGATATGCTGATTCATAAAACACAGAAAGTTAACTTGCAGAGGCAGTGAGCAATTGAGAAGGCAAATGGCCAGGGTTTTTTTTGCAAGGGAGCTGAAGTACAGCAGTAAACAAGTATTCTGCGATTCTACATTGCCTTGGTGAGACCACCTATCGAATGGTGATGAAGTTTAGGTCTCTAAACCAAAGGAATGGTATATTTCCCTTGGAGACCATGGAAGCACATTCACTGGATTGATTCTTAGGATGAGGGCGTGTGCTATGAGGAAAGATTGAGTGGGATTGACCTTTATTTGCTCAAGTTTAGAAGAATGAAGTAATCTCATTCAAACATACAAGTTTCTGAAAGGAATTGACAAGCCAGATACTGTGATATTGTTCTTGTGGCTAGCAAGTACGAAACTAGTTAACAGGATAATGTATCAGCCATTCAGGATTGAGATGAGGTGAAGTATTTATCCTATCAATTATAAATATCTACCCTTTACAACCAGGCTGGTATAAATAGATCTAATGCATTTCTTCTGCAAAGGTGTGACATGAAAATAGAGGAGTTTCATTTTTTATTTAATAAATGAACTTGGATCAGTCCTGCAAATAAATATGAAGAAAAGTGAACGTGGCCCACAATTGGGATTATTTGGTACTACTTGAACAGAGGACGAGAGTGCGTCAAATGGACTCTATCCGGAACGAGAGTTTCATTTTGGCTTTTACCCTTCCTTGTTCATGTATGCAATGTAGTTCTTTTTGACCTTTGCAGTCTTTTCAAGTTTTTCTCCTTATTGTTTTGAATATTTACTTGTGTATAATTAAATATATAAATGTAATTTTCTGTGGCTAAGAATTCCTACAAGTTGAAATATTCACAGAAACCACTGATGCTGCTCCAGCACATGATGCAGGTAACTAAACAACAGTTTTGCTTTGTTTTTAACTTCATCATCCTTTTCTGATTTTATGGGCCTAAAATGCCGACTGTTTCTTTTGAAAAGCTTTGTGCCATGTGATGCAGTGAATTAGTATTAGCAGGCCAGGAGTAGCTGATTTGAATACCCTTCAGTGTTTTGTCTAAGCAAGTCAGCTTTATTTGCATTTGTTCCAGTCACAAAGGTTTATAGGTCAGAGGAGGCTGACTAAAAAAAAGTGCCAATGAACTTTTTATGTGGTTGTTAGGAGCCTAAACATTCAGGTTTTCTCACAGCAATGAATATATGACCGCAGTTGCTTTATTCATGTAGCTGAGTGCCAGCTGTGGCTAAGATGGAGGATGTAACATCATGCCAGAATGATTTTTCACACAGCCGAGCCATACAGTAGCAATGTTACAAGAGATTGGCTTGAAATAGTATTTTACTATCTGAGTAAGTGCTGTATCCAAGGACAACAGAGCATAAAGTTCTTAAATGGAATTTCTGCTCACTGTAGTTTTTATCACACGACAATATTTAACTGCAGTTTAATTTTGTAATGTTTTGTTTTATATTTCATTGTTTATCAACACCTTTTCTGCATTATTTTTTAATGATTCAAACTGGGACTAAAACATTGTATTTATTTAAAGGATGGAATACAAAGGAACAGTGTTGGTTATTTTAAACAAGTGACCTAAGAGAATCCTCCTTGATCAATACTTAGAATCTTGCAAGTACTTCTATAAATCTCAACCTGCTGATCCTCAATTTAGTGATTATATTGGCTTGCTTTATTTTTCTGTTCTTAAAAGGAAATATTTTACAACCACCAAAGTAGCATAGCCTATTAACACTTCTATTCATTGCTACACTTCGCTATTCTTCTTCAGGTGAGTTTCTTGTCTCACTTATGACCTTGTTGATGAACACTGGGTAGAGATCAAAGGGAAGGAAAATCAAGTTGAGTCCATGTGGAATGATTTTGTGGTTCTTGTGGCACTGAGGAAATCGTACAGTCCTCACAATGACGAAAGACTAAAAGGGTTGTGAAGATCTTTGTGGAAGGAATGAAATGGAAACTCCAACATGCTCTTTCTTGCAGGTAAGCTCATTAACCTGCCTCTCACAGCATTGACCTTTTGCTGGGTTTTTTTGGGAAAAGGGAGCAACTAAATTTTACGAACAGATTATTATACAGTACCTGCACTCAGTAACTTGATAATTTCATTCCAAAGGGGATGCCCTTGGGTATGATGTTGCCAGGTCTCTTCAACATACTCAGGGGCTGTATTGCCCAAACTAATGTTGCCATTTTGCATTGTTATGTGTCTGTATTTTAAAATTGAATGCTTTCACTAAAATAAATAATGTTGACTATTTGTACTGTGACAGCTTGGATCTCTTTAATCTGTGGTGAAAATACAACTGAAGAACAATCAGTCTCTGGATTTACAAACCATTTGGGGGAAAAAACTAAATTTTCAGTTGGAAATGTACTTTTCAGAATTTAAGTGCAATCTGCATGAATTTTAAAGGTTATTCCAATAAACCCTGTTTGACAAAAAGAAAGCAATTTCATCCATCCATCTATTTTACTAGTTTGTTGAATTGATTGTTGAATTAAAGTGGCATTTGTTGAATTAATCAGTACATGTCTTAAGATGCTGTTGCACAGAGAAGGTAAAGGAACAGCTTTCATAACTGCTCATAATCATGCAGTGCTTGAGAATTTAAGTTTGGGAGTGGAAAGCCATCTGCAATTATTAATGAGCCTCTAGGCAGTCTTGTGGCATTTCAGAGGAGCTGCATCAGCTGGCAGAAAGCAGTATGGCATCTTTCTTTGCTGATAAGTGTGAAATTATGCACACAAAGGACACTCCATATCTAAATGTGAACAGAATGAGAAAAGGAGAGAGCAAGGAAAACAAGGTTTGGTTGCAGACTGTCATCACATGACTATTTTGGCAGCTTACAACTTTATAGATATCACAATAATGTTTACAATTCATTTTAGAAGGTTAGGAGATCAAGGATCCCTCCCCCACCCCTGAACTAAGACAACCTTAGTCTGTGAGCACAGTTACTGTATGTCTACTTCAGTCGATAGTATAAGGTACATATTTGTGACCTTGACTGACTCAAGCTTTGCGACAGTGGGTCTGGATAGCTGCCAGGTTCTTACTCAATAAGCAAGAAAGAGGCTAGAGAAGTAGCAAACCTATATCTTGCAAGTTTTTTTGAAACTGAGTGTCTGCTGCAGTCAACAGAAATATATTTTAAAAATTATTTTGACGATTTGAAGTAACCTCGTGTATTGACATGGGAACGGTGAAAAACAGTTTCTGGTATTTTTTTCTGGAGAAAGAAGATTGTTCGTTTAGCATGTG
>JARFYF010000029.1:15537416-15548654 GCA_030265395.1 Rhina ancylostomus | reverse complement strand
TCCACTTCATTGAAATTTGGTGAACTTGAAATACAGCAGAGCATGGACAGAGGTAAAATTTATCCAATCATTTTAAAAATGAAATTTGATAAGAATGACATTGATTTCAGGAGAAAACCTGGCATTCAATGAAACGAGTTTATCTGATTTAAACACACCATTTTTGTTTGGCCTTTGTTTTATTAAGGCAAATGAGTTGCTACCTGTTAACTTCATTCGAAGAGGAATGTATATTTTTCCAGGACACACCAAGCAGGCATTTAATAATATGCAGATGACTTGTGGCGGTCTGCAGTCATCTGTACTGTGATGCATGGGGAGTAGCAACCTGAGACGGATAATACTTAATCCTCCTTGGTTAATGTATCAGCAAATCTTTACCTAGACAAAACAAACAGTGCTGCTCCTGACAATGGAAAAGCTGCACTCCCAGTATAACACTATGACCTCTGGGCCATAGCCTTTGTTCCTAGTATAATGGGAAGTGCCCTCACAACACTACCACAAAATGGAGCAGCAATGTTGACACGTGCTGCAAGAGAATGTCCAGACTGTTGAGTTCTGTTAGGAGGCACATTGAACCCATTACTATTTTCACACATCATTTTATATCTCAGTGAAGTCTTATAGATACTGTAAGCTGTACATATTGCATTCAGGATCCTATAATACATAATGAATGGATAGAATCCTTTACATTTATATCTTTGTATTGTATTCCAATCACTGTTAAACAGATATGTCTGCTTAACGTTGTAATTTAATTACACATATATCCATAATATGTAGGTGTAGTCTAGAGTTAGGCACAGTTATAAATATGAAATGTGCATGATTTGCAATTTGTACTTTGTAGTGAGAGTTATGTACTAAAAATGTGAATTACAGTGCCTTCCGCTATAAAATCTCTTACAGAACATAGGTTATGTAACATGTACTGCTTAGAGTATATAGTTCCTTGCAGAAAACAGTTTATATTATAAGATACAGACTTGCAGTAATTAGATTAATATAAAATGCCTTTGTTCCTTACAATGCATAAACTATCATATAAAATATGTTTATCTTTCTATTATATAGCTTATTATAATTTGGAATATTTATGTTGTATTGATTATAATATAAATGTGTTCTTTAGAGGGGACTCAAAATTTCAGATATTAGTCCTGGAGCAAAGTGACTTTCAATAAAATACCAATCAGTATTAAAGCTATTGCTACTAATGTAATGAAAAAAAAACATGTGAATTAAGGTAACCACACAAATGTGAAAGGTTGCAAGCTGTGAGAGCATAATTTTACTTTTGAGGTCTGGGGAAAAAGGATTTTTAAGTTTATCTTAACTTTGAGATTAACATTTAGCCTTCCACTATGTTTTTTGTAACATTCCATCGAAATAAAATGAAAATGCTAAAGAGCATTGATTAAAAAAAGCCAACTGATTTATGCAACAAGTTACTGTGACAACAGTTTAGTTGTTACATGATACATACAATTGCATATTAAGGAAACTATTTACTAGTTCCAAAACAGAGTTGTGTTATAATTAAGATGATAGTATATATCTTAATACAATGACAGTATTGCTCTTCTTCTAATGTTAATACTGTGCTCGATGTTGTATAGTGCAAAATTTCCCTCCAATCACAACCCAAAACAGTTCAAGAGGACATTTTACTAAACTTTCAGATGCCTTCCATAACATGATACTGAAATCCTAATGACAGCACTGCCATACTAAAAGGAAAAGAGTTGACAATTAATCCTTTCAGAGATTTAAAATGAAATTTGTATCAAAACAAAAAGTGCTTTGTGCAATTTTAAAATATCAGTAATTGTATTATTTACTACACTCCTCTTTCTCTGTACCCCCACACTATTTTTCACAAACACGCACATGCATGCATACTCACACATAATCCTAAAAGCAGATTGATTTCTTGGATCTTCAGTTCTGTGTTTTATCTGTTTCATAAACTTTTCTGCTCACGGGACTATTTGAAATCAATCTAAAATAAACAGTAAGAACTGGAATGCACTGAGTTACATTTTAAAGAATACACAGATAATAGCCGTTTTGAATCTAGAAAATAGTTCAGAAGATGAGAGAGTTAATTAAAGAAAACAGTATAAAAAACTTGGGTCATTATATTGCTGGTTGCTGCTTTTCCAAGTAGGTATTTTTTTACTTTTAACAAACCCTCAGCACAGATTACAATACCTAAGGGCACTAAGCTCTCTATTTCTGAGGTTCTGGTTTACAAACCACCTCTCAGGAGATTATTTACCTGTGCTTCAAGTTATTGTTTTACTTAATAATTATGGCTTGCTTTCAGGGAAAGATTGAACTTGAACATGTTTACTTAAAGTTATGCTTTCTTGCTGTAAAACTTTTATTTTTATAAATGATGCATAGCATTGGCATTATCAACCTAATTTACAAAAACTGAGAATATTGAAGGATTCCAAACTAGATTAAGTATTTTAATCTAGTTATTCACAAAGTAGAATCATCATTAGAACCTTTTAACTATTGTTTGTTTTAAACTATTTTGGAGGGAAGAGTCATCTTAGGGTAGTGTATCTTTTCGATCATTGGTCTAATTATTTCCTCTCATTTTTTTTCTAAATTGTAGGTGATATTTAGATGTTACTTTAAACTTTGTTACTTTTAACTGTTAGTTTTGGAGATGTAACATGTTTAAAGCTATTTGATATGTCTTGAGTCTGGAATGATATAAAGTTAGAGACCAAGAAGCTTCAGCGAGTTATTAGCATGATGTTAAGTCCCTGAGACCACTATTGTTTGGAAATAGACTTTGGTGTAAGTCTTTCTTGTATTGAACATAAGCAATGTATGTAGAATTTGGCCATTCTGCCATTGATGCCACAATTTGCATCTTTTTTTGCTTACTTTTTGGAAACAGGTTGTTAAGGCTCGCAGAACTCATATAGTTTGTACAGTAATAGCAGAGTCAGGAATTAAATACGATTTGTTTAAATTATATTTCAGCAATGCATATGTTCTAAAATATAATCCTAATTTTAATCTGTTTAAATTTAGAAAATGATGATATTAAAACAAAATGCTGGAAATATTCAACAGATCAGGCAGCATTAATGGAAAGAGAAACAGTGTTTATATTTGAAGTCATAGACCCTTCATCAAAATGGGGAGGAAACAGAAAACAAGTTGGTTTTAAGTTGCACGGAGGGATGGAAAGGGCAAAGGAATATCTCTGATAAGGTCTGGCCAGGGTTACCTTTGGCATATGGCATAAGCAAGATCATCTGGTCAATGAGTTAATGGGGGCAATTAGAGAGAGTTAAGGGGTGCAATGAGAGAGGGGGAGAGAGAGACAAAGAGAGAGAGGGAGAGAGAGAAAACCTGACCGAAGGAACATGAAATCCGTGAAATGAGAGCAGTTAGAGAGTGAAAATATAAACAAAGAAACAAAATTTGCAGAATGCAGAGCACCAGGACATGCCCAGCATGTCGGTCTATGCTAATGGGGAAAGAAAATCTGAGCTAGTGTTACAGATGGACTGGTCAGTTCTGATGTTTCTATTTCCACAGATGCTGTCTCACCTGCTGAATGTTTCCAGCATTTTTTGTTTTTAATGTCAGATTTCCAGCACATGCAGTATCTTGATTTTCATTTAAAGATAATGAATTGGGGTTGTATTTAAATAAAATTTTTGTAACATAGTAATATTTTTTCCTGTAGAGAGTTTTCATTGCACGCATGTTGATATATGTTAAAAAGGCAAAGATGACTTGCAAGCCTTAATTATTTTGAGGAGTATAGCCAGATTGTGTATAATATTTGTCATAATGCCACTTAGTAATGAAGTGCCAGTGTGTTTCAATATGATTAATTCACTGTTTTATATGTTTATAAACATGCTGAATAAAAAGCTCTCCCTCCCATCCCTCATCCCCAAAAGTACTCATTTTCTACTAATTGCTAAGTAAATTAGGAAGATTTATAATATTCTCCCTGATATAAGTAATCTTACTAAGATCTTACTAAGGAAATTGTACACTTCTTCTAATATCAGAGCATTTACTACAATATTTTCCTCAGCTAACATCATTAAAAACAGATTAACCGATTGGTCATCAGATTGCTGATTATGTGGTATTGAAATTGTCAAAATAGTAACTGAAATTCAAAATTTATCGTTAAAGTAAGGCATTTTAAGGTATTTGCTTGAAAATGTTACAAAACATTCTTAATATATCCTTTTTCATCTGACATCTCATGACACAACAATTGTTTCACAATGGATGTGAATTAGGGTAAGTCTTCAGTTGCTCAGTAGGATAACACACTTCACAAACATTCAGAGATGGATTGATTTTTAATTAATTGTTTCCTTTTATAACTTGGCAGTTAAATTTGGACTAAAATTGCTTTTGTACAATTGCATTTGCTTCTTTTTTGATGGATGCTATTTTCATTTCAAAGAATGTTTTGTTCAGTATTATTTTCCTTATACTTATTTCATCATAATCTTGTTGGGAAAATGTTGTTGCTTCTCTTGTTTATGACAATGTGGTGAAATACCTCGTCACATCTTTTTAAATACAAGACTTGTTATGAAGGCAGTGTATATTTCTGGTAACTTAGTTTATAGTTGATTGAAAATATGTCAAGTGATACAATAGTTAAAAACAATTAGGAAAAATTAGTTTTGAAAACTGATGTAATCTTTCAGTATGCAAAGGGTTAAAGATTATATATAAAATAGGAGAGTTTTATATGTTATATGTTCCTATATTGGCTTTGAGATTGTACCTACTTTTATGCCAATAATCCTCAAGCATTTACTTGCCCAAAAGTAACTAAGAACTGAAGAAAGCTTTTGCAATGCCACATCATCCAGTCCAAAAATAATAGATAGAAAAACATGTTGTACCTAAAGTTTGAAGAAATAAGGCATATGTTTATTAACACAAGTTGAGAGTTGGATAATTAGATTTCATTTACAAAGTGTTGAGCATTTGATGCCGGTCATAACATTTGATATAAATTATTTTATTTTTAAAGTCAGGAAAAAATAATAATTTTGTGTTTGAATCCACTCCACCCCCACTAGATGTATATAGTTGGCATACTTTCTGTAATCTAGCTATTTGAAGGCAGCCTTTTGTAGTTTTTATATATTAAAAAAAAGCGTGTCGGTGTGTAGCAGAGGACCCATGTTTTAAAAGGGATAGACATGTTACATTATGTAGCAATTAATGTTCCTTTTTAGGTTATTGATAGGCAAGAAGATGATAATGTCCCATTATGTTTTTAAAAAACCTGACTTATTTAAATAGTAAATACAGGAATAAACATACGTTGTAGCAACTACATCTAACAGTTCAATGTACAATTTTCTGTGTTAAAGAGTGATGGTGATTGGTTTCAAAGAACTAATGAGTGATAGGGCAGCAGGGCTTAAGCCCTGATTTGAACAGGTTATTTATGACTCCATGATTACTGTGCTCCCCAAAAATGTATTCATTTACACAAGAAAAAGGAGCAGGATTTCAAGTCTATACATTATAAATTTGAGCATCATTATGAAAAATCTGGGGAAGAAGGCTCCAGTGACAATTCATTTTATTGAGGCTTCAGCTGTTGTACTTGTGGCACTGTGTTTTCCATTGAAACCTAAATTCAAAAAGGTAAGTTGTGCATTCCGAATGTGAATATTTGCATATGGGCACATTGCCAATTTCTTTATCATATTTGAAAGATTGTGCTATATTTACCACTGAAATGACAAGAAAATGTTGGTGTGCTTAACTTCAGTCAACCAGATTATGGTGGAACATCAATATGTAGTAGCTTCAGTAGTCATGTATTCAAAATGAAAAAGGTAGTGGCTTGAAATATAGGATTTAAACATATTACTTCTGGAAAAATAAAATTGAGAAAAAGTAAATCAACCGAGCGATTTACAACTGAATAAGTTGTCTTAACATTAGCTTTTATTAAAATAAGCTAATAATAAAAATACTTATTCACGCTGTTATGGAAACATCCCGGATTCATTCTGTAGTTACAGTACGTACTTTACTGGAGTATCATACACTTATGAATGATTCTTTAGTATGAGTCCAGTGATATTCTTAAGATTTTATTCAAATCATATTTTTACTGAAATAAAAGAGTGCAAATTTTTGTGTATAGCTCTGATCCACAAAATGGCAAGGAACATGAACATCTCTTCCAGGTTACCACATAGACAAAAACCATGAGATTGGTTAGCCCTCAAGAGTCGGGAAATTCTCCTGACAAGCTTTTGTTATTTGTACTTCATAGTGTGTGAGTAGGGTAGTGTGTGTTTATTGAATATTGTGCATTGAACCTAAACAATCCATAAAGGACAGAGAGATTCTGTGAACTGTTATATCAGCTATCAAAAATTTGGTGATGTATTTTTAAAAGGTTAAATTACTTTGCTTGTTTTTGAACAGTATTCCATGGGATTGCAATCTATGCAAAATCGCAATTTGTCAACCAATAAATGCAAGAGCACTGATCAGTTCAAGCTTTTAGTATCAGTGTAGTGCAAGAGGCTTTTAAAGAAGCAGGATACATAATTTTTGCAAATTGTTCTTAATTGCTAACTGGCGCTATGCTGCTGCCATAACCAAATACTTTTTTGATATCAATACCTCAAGTGAAATTTGTATAAAATTGTACAAACTGATGTTGTCCACAGGAGCTTTTACTAAGCATTACTTTTAAAGATTTCACCAAACCCCACTGGAACAAAAGGAAAATCTTCCTCTTCTCTAATACATATTTTAAATATTTCATATTTTAAATTAAGAATGGGAAATGGATGTTTAAATCTTTAGCGAATTTTCCAAGTGATTGCTTTTTGAAATGTAGCATTTGAGTCTTTTTAAGGACAGATTTTTACCTGTGTGTTTATGAGAGTTTTTATCTTAAGTGTTGTTATGTTTCAGATGTGTCTTTCATTTCTTATAATAACTGCAGTGGGTAGTTTGACAGTGACTGAGGCAGCAACTTTCATCTTAAAGAATGAGAAGAAAAGCATTGTTTCTCAAAGCAAAATATTCACAATAAATTGCATGAAAATAATAATGGATATTTTTCTAAAGGAACTGAAAAAGAAAGCAAGCTTCTGTTTGCAAAATAAAACCTGTATATGTACAGTAAGTATTAAAATATAGTATTTCAAATATAAGGAGCTTTATATCATGGACATAAATATACATTGAATTCAATGATAAAAGCAAATTGTTCAAGGCTTGCTGATAGTAGAGAAATATAGGGAGTTGATAACTGGAAATTACCAATATTAGAAAATTTATTCATTTAAACTACACCCAAAAATAACAGGGCCAAAGTCAGAATTTCAAAGGAGGTGTCTAAACTGATTTTTATTCTAGAATGTATGTACATTTTTGGATACACTACAGTCTGTTATTTACACTTATGAGTAGATTTTTGACAAATTTGAAAATTGAAGACATCAACGGAAGACAATACCTCATCCCTAGGAATGAGGATATAAAACTGAAGTGGCTTACAGGGTGGAACTAGATCGTAAACACTTTGGCGTCACAGAATAATAAATACACAGTTTCTGGATATATAATCTTTATTCTCAAGCACACAAATTGGTACATTTCTTTCATATCTCATGCTTGTTAGTTTTCTAAACCAGAAATAGTTGTTTTTTATTTCTGTAAATTGTTAGGACATCCTCCAGACAGTTGCAGTAAACCTTCGAACATGAATTTATGCAGATCTCATTCTTTAAAAGTGTGACTTGTATATTAGTAGACATAGAAATACATGTGCCAGAATGGACAATTTGTTATATTTAAAATTAGTTTTGTAAATTTACAAATGCAGAAATCTGATATCTTAAAAATTTTGAAGGATATTCCACAGGAATTACATGAAAGGAAATTGAAAGCAGTTTTTAAAAAAATGCAACTTATTTGGACTGTTCCAAGTTGATACACAAGAGGTACTCTAACTTGGGAACTTCCTTCAAGTGGCAACTTAAGTAAAATTAAAATTTAAACTCAGGAGTAAAATGAAGGTTGTATCATATGAAATGAAATACACTAAGACAATTTTTGTATAAAAGCAAGTCAACTGGGCCTTTTAAAAATATTTTTTCAATATAAAATGTTTTCTAGAAGCTATTAATATCAAAAATTATATAATAAGAGCTAAGATGTTGCACACTTCAATCTGTGAAAGAATAAACAATTTGAAATTTAAAATTCCAGGCACTTTGAGAGGACGTGAATAATTTCAATCTTTGCAATTTGGCATTGACTGTTCGAAAGCTTTCAGACTATTTTGATGTGTGATTTCATTACTGTAAGCTAACAGGCCAGAGTAGGAGAAGAATGTGTTCCTTTCAATTCAGAATTTGAACAAACATGTGTCCCTCTTCAGGTACAGCTCCCGGAGTGATTAAGCTGCTGAACTTTTTTTTGTTTTTAATCCAGAAATTCTATTAGTGAAACTAATGTATGATTATTCTTTTTGAAAAAGTTTCTTTTGGTTAAAGTTCATAAAATTATTTTACTTATCACTATCAATTAGAGTGGGAGGGGCAAAATTATTTTTTAAAAAATTTACATCAGGAAGTTTTCTATTGGTCAAAAGAAATGGCGAGATGTGACGCATAGGATACTTGGCCAAATAGAAACGCTGATCTGTGCCAAAGCAGACGTATCAAGAAATGTTGTTGCTAAGAGAGCTTGTGGAGGCCTTTTTTGTGTGTTTTGCTTTGTTATGGTATATAGTCTAGTGAGAACACAAGCAATATCCATTTTAGCAGTGGGGCTTTGATGACCCACCTTGAATGGAATACACTCTGGTCAGAAAAAAAGGCAGGTTAGTTTAAAAAATAGGAAATTCAGCAAGTGGCTGAAGTACTTTTTCTTTCTCTAGGCCATGAGTGGATACCACGGTCTCCTGTGCGGGAATGCAGGAGAGAAAGCCAGCAAACGTAATTGCGCTATCAGAGCTAGTGTTCAGAAATAAACCCCACCTTTTTTTAGATTCACAAGTCGACGAGTTGAACTTTTGACTTCCTTTGGTTGCTACATGCTCAACAATAGAGCTGTCCATGTAAACTGTTCTTCTTTTTCTAAATCCACCAAAGCAGCGAGAGAGAGAGGAATTTTTTTTTAAAGTTCGCATTGGTCTTTCAGCAGCAGCAGGAGTAGGGTGGGCGGGGTGGTGCTTGGTGGATGGGGGTAGGAATATGTACTCTGAACTTATGCGAGCAGCTTCTGGAACTTGTGCCAAAAGGGGCAGGAAGTTGTTTTACAATAGAGTTACAGTAATCTGCCATATGTTGATCATAAAAATATTACTAAGAAAAATACCACTTTCAGTTCATGATGTCCAGCTAAAAATATAATTTGAGTTAGCTTGCGAAGCTCAGCTCGAATCCTAGGACGCTCCCAACAAATGCATTTAAAGCTGCAACGTGACTTTTGGCACGATTCCTTAAGTTTGCTTGAGGTTACTGGTGGGGGGGAGGGGATGGGCGGGGAGGGAAGCACGCTGCACAAGCAAAGTTTAAAAGCACAGCAAAAAAATGAAACTTTGCTGAAATCTTCTGAAAAATGGGTTTCAAAATGTACTGATTAGTTGAGTCCAGGAGCATTTTATGTGCAGTATTTAGAGCCAGATTTGCTTTCTGTACATTTTCAACCTAACAGCAATCATGGCAGCTGTTTTTCTTCCAGCACAGCAGTTGCTGTCTCGCCCAAATGCTTATCAGCCTTTGACTCCATGCCAAGATAGTTGTAAGGGTCGAACAGTTTTAACTTGGTTGAGCAGCTGGTTAAGAGCAGAGACATGAGAACAAAATTATTCAATTAAGTGTGGATTTATTTTTCTATATTGATTCTCAAGGCTAAGCAATGATGCCTTGTAGAAATGTGCTTTGATATACAACCCTGGAAGACTTTCTTTTTCCAAATTATATATATTTTTTAATTTCACATTATCTCTTGCAATTACTATGGATAAAGTATAAAGGTAAAAGGTTAATTAGTGAGGCTGCACTAAGAATAGCGTGTCTTTTATAGTGTGAGGAAACCAGTCTCATACTCCATGTCTTAATTCATTACCTGGCTCAAAAGAGTGTATGTGTTTGAGGGAAGGAGGGGTGGAGGCTGCAAGGAAGTGAGAATGTGCGCTGGCGCAGTGCGGTCCAGCTCAGCCAGAAGATCGGTGGTGTCAGATGTTGCACGATTCATGGCTGTGTGATGAAAGTAGCTAGCTCTCACATACAGGGCAGAAGAAGGGGGAGATTGGTGCGGGTGGTGGTGGGGGTGCGGTTGGGGGTGGGGGAGAAACATGCCTCTATTTCATCATCGGCTCAGGCCTCTCGGTACTGCTCTGTCCTCTTTGATAGACAGTTGCAGTCACTCGTGAGAGGGCGACTGAGCTATGCTTATACTGCTTCTGTTTCTGTTGCAAGGGCCTCCCCCTCAGACAGTCTTTGCCAGACCAGAAGATTTCTCCTCACGACAAACTGGATTTTTGTTTATTGTTTCTCTATTGTGACTGGTTGGCAGAAGATGAGGTTCACATTTTTTTGGTTGAATGATATTTTTCCTTCCTTTTTGGCTTTCTGTGAAGTAATGTGAGGGTTAGTGCAGCTGTAATGTGTTATTTAAATGAATAAATCTTTCCTGATTTGAGTATTGAATTTTACTCTGTGTGCCTACTTAATCCTGCTTGGGTTATGGTGGTGCTTGCTTCAAAATACGAGAGTATTCTGCCACTCAAAAAAAAACAGCTTGGTCTTCTGATTATACTGCGCATCTGCGTGTGAAAGGACAGCGTTAGATGTGGATCTGCCGATGGCTGTGTTGAAATAGCTGCACTTCTGGGTCCTCATTTTTTTTCCATATACTGATTGGGAGGGAACAGGGTGTGCAGCAGAGCGCTGTTTGGGATAGGTGCCAACTCCAGACAAAAGACATAAAATAGGCTGTGAAAGAAAATATTCAGATCAGTGCGAAAAGGATTATTGATGATACTCTGGAATGAAAGTAATAAATAATTTGAGTTAAGCCATGTTAGTTTCACTTTCAATTTGAAAGTAAGAAGGGAAAATAGACAGTGCTGTTTTTTGAAAAATGTGTGAAGGTACTTTCTCCTTAGTGCTGGCATTTGAATTGTGAAGTGGTGGGGTGGGGGGTGCATGTTTGTGGGGTAGA
>JARFYF010000029.1:15523131-15537316 GCA_030265395.1 Rhina ancylostomus | reverse complement strand
ACCCTGGTGATCTGAGGGTTGGTCCATACCGTTGTTAGTCAAACTATTTGGCTATGGAGAGGTGACAGGTGAGGGTCTCCGGGGTATTGCAGTGTTCTGCTTTACTTATGGGACCTTCGACTGATTTGCTGCTCTCCTGTACCCCCAAGTCCTATAAAGCTGGACTCCAACTGTCCCCTCCTACTGTGAGACCATATGAGGCACAACTCATCAGGTTTGGTTCCTGGCAAATGATCATTATACCTGTCATAATTATTTCCCCTCTTTATTTTCTTTCTTGAGGTACCTTTTTTAAAAAAAAATAACAATTTGCACACTGCAAGTTATCACGAAGCAGTGATGAGATCACTAAGCTGGTGCAGCACTCTCAGCACTGCACCAGTTGTGTCAGCTTGGATTATTTGTTTGGCTTCTAAAGTGAGGTTCCAGTTACTGTAAAGCAAGGAAACAAAACATGGTGGATATTGAAAATCTGAAATCAAACCAGAAAATAGTAAGTATTAACAGATCAGGCTCTACATGTGGAGAGAGAAACTGATTATTTCCTGTTGATGAATTTCAGTCAATTTTCTCATTACTGAGATGTCACTGACCAGCAGTATTGTTTCACTCTTAAAAGCCTTCTGACTGTTTCGAGCATTTATTGTTTTAATCTCTAGTTTTATCATGGTTATTTAACTTTTTCAGGGCAATTAATATTGGATTCATTCATGATATGGGAACTTATTCTTGTGACTGGGCCGGGCTTAAGGATTGTATCAGTGTACCTGATTCTGTTCTTGTGTTAATATGTGTACAGATAGAAATAAAACCTTAACTGCAGATGTTGTTTCAGTGCTTTTGAATTTAGCTAGAGGTGGCATGCAATACTCAACTCCTAGCCTTGGGAATCTGTGATGGTGGGATCAGTAAATCTTCTGTCTTCATTCAATATATATAAATTTCACAGTATGAGTGAAGAAATGGAGCTAGTAAAGAATTAAATATAATCTACAGCACACAAGTGCACTCATCAGTCCAATCAGTTAATGCCACTTGCGTTCTCACAAATTTCCACTCATTCGGCTCTATCAGTGTATCCTCCTTTTTCCCTTCTGCGTTTTCTTTTTAAATTTCACTATGCTATCTGCCTCATCTCTGCACCACTAAGTTACACATCTATGCCACTTTCTCGATAAAGACTACTTTTCGCTCTGAATTTCCTGTTAGATTTTCACTGACTATTTAATGGTCCCTAAATTTTATTCCACCTACAGGTAATGCCATCATCTGCGCCCACCCTATCAAACTGTCATAATTTTTAAAGACGTCCATCTGATTACGCAACAGTGTTCTCTTTTCCAGAGAAAGGAACCCCACTCTTTCTTGATATTTTTAATCTCTGTCCTGTTACAATCCTTTTTTTAACACTGCTCTCTCTAGTGCCTCTGTATTCTTATAATTACGGAGACCCAAGCTCCTTTTTGCCTTTGCCCAAACAATACCCTACATTTTGTGGCTGCAACAGAACATATTTTCTGCTCGGCTGTTGGCCAAATTTAGTTTCCGAATACCTTTGCCCACTAATGATTGAGCAATCGGAAATACCAATCTCTTAACATGTGACCACAGTTTCAGCCTATAGAGACTGAGATTTTTTTTCATCAAGAGTCTGAAATCTGTGTGTAGATAGATTAGATTTAATACATATGTAACAACAGGAATTTGTTTAACTTGGAGACTCATAAGTATAACCTTTGGTCTCAATTTACTTGTCAAATCTGCTTTTCCACTGTTGGATTGGTTATTTCAGTCAATATACCATGTGCAGTCTTTACATCTCTAACCAACCTCCAATAATCACAGAAGCTTGATGAATTTAACAGCTTAGAAGTTAAATCTTTTCCTTTTGGAGTGTGAGGTAGTTAATATCAGAATTTCTTCCATGCCCATCCTTGCACTTAGTTTGGAATTAGTCTAAGGCTTTCCTCATTTATTGCAGTAAAAGTTGTGCTACGTGTTAAGCACACAGTTGAAAGCTCTGCTAGCTGTTGTTTTTCTCTGATAAGGTAGAGGAATCACTCTTGGTTCGGGGGTAGCACTTGTATCTCAGAATCACAGGATTATGGATTCAAGCTGCACTCCAGATATTTGAAGTCTAGTGCTCCACTGAGGGAGCGCTGCACAGTTGGGGTGTGATCTTTTGGATAAGAGGGCCTGCTTTCCCCTCAAATGAATATATATAATCCTATGACATAATTTAAAGTTCTGGGGTATTCTTCCCACAGTGTCCAGGCTAATAACTCTAAACATCATTACAAAAAACAATTTATTATGTCTCCAACTGAACACTGATTCTACTTCAAAAGTGCTTTTTTTCAAAGATATCCTGAAGGTGTGAAAGTCCTGATATAATTGGCCAATTAATTTAATTTTTCTTTCTAGGTTTTATAAAGTGCACTTTTGGCAAATGGTCAACATAATGGTGTTTCCAATCTGCAGCCATCCACGAAAGGGATGTGGAAGGGTGCTGAATCGTTGGGGGGGGGGGAAAGGGGGGCGCGGGTTGCGGAGAAGTAATAGCAAACAAAAAATGTGACCTGTTCAAGTGACTTTCACCTCTGATCTATCACCATAGGTTTCTCTTGATGAAATACAAGCATCAAACCTACTGCAGATGTTGGTGTAATTGGTTAAACCTGTCTGGTGCTGGTAAATGTTATGTCAGTAATGGTAACACAGTGACCTTTGGTTGCCATTTCACAAAGACTGTTAGTGCCTCAGCAGATGCTTTACACTTGGACTGTTTCTGCTGGAGTGGAGTTGAAGCGCCAATTGATCATGATCCAATCGAATGGGGTAACAGGCTCAAAGGGCAAACAGGACTATCCTGTTCACTTGTTGCAGCATTATCTATGTATTCATTGTTTCAGGAGCCACAAATAATGAAAAACTCTGGGTGATGCATTGTTCCCAGATATTTTAGTTTTAATTGGATTTCTGCCATTGATGGAAATTAGGTGTCCAAAATTTAAGAGGAAACAGCTTCTGGTGGTTCATTGTACTAACATTGTGCATTTTTCTGCTTTTCATTTGTCTTCAAGGTAGTTTAAGGACTCACTAATTTTATCATTTTGGGATTATAGCACGTTTGGACTCTGTACAATCAGTCACTAAGAGAATTCAAAGTATAGATGGAGGCAGATGAAGTAGAGATGAGATGGATTAATATTGGCTGCTCAACACCTTGGAGTAAGGGGAGATCTAGACTCATTAGTCTCGCAATGAATTTAGCTTGTGTGTTAGTTTCTTCACCAAAAATGTGCTATGATGGAATGCTTATTTGGAACTCAGTATTTTTTTCAATGCAAGCATTGAACTAATGGATCATTTTCACCTCACTCCATCAATAAATCCTAGAAAGCCAACTTAACTCTGTGCTGAAGGGTTTCCCAACTTGTGTAAATGATACAAAACTAAGCCTTACATGTCAAGCAATGCAAAATAAGCTAACAAAGTGACGGATCAGGAAGAATTGCCAGTAAGATATCACTGCTGTCATTTTCTTCGTTCTTGCATATTCATCTGGTGCCTCATAGCTCTGGGGCTCTGCCCAGCTGGCAACCCATCCATGTCACAGCATGGGGTCAGAACTTTTCCGACGTCCTTGGAATGTGTAACAAATCCCTTAAGCTTTATCAGCTATTCTGTGTGTGCCATGAGCTCAGTGCCTGGGCCAAACACTAAGAATATTGCTGAAGGAATGTACTCAGTTGGCCAAAAGTGGAGCTAACATCTTGTTAGAACTGTTAAATTGTTTCCCACACAACCTTTTCATGGGTTTGATGAGTTTATTCCCTGATGCTTTTCTTTCAAATTAACTTGTTTGTTTTTCCAAGAACTCGGCTTCCCAGGGAGACAGTTAAAGCAATTAGTGTTGATTCATTCCAACTCATCTTGGATAGGCATATTTCAGAAAATGACTTTTTGAGTTAACCTATTGGAGTAATTTGGGGATGTGGCTGAAAAGGAACAGGTGACTTCAGACCTATGGCTTCCAAAGGACTCTACCATTATATTTTCCCTTTTATCACTTCTGGGTCAATTACAAATGAATTGATTAAGTTTATGTTGGTCAAAAGCTAATTCTCATCATACAGTTGGTTTTTTGATTCCATGCATTGATCTTGTTTCTCTCTTCTCTCTTCTCTCTCTCTCTCTCTCTCTCCCTCTCTCTCTCTCTCTCTCTCTCTCTCCCTCTCCCCTTCTCTCCCCTTCTGTTCCCCCCCCCTCTCCCCGCCTCTCTCTCTCTCGTCCATTTCTCTTTTAATGCAGTACTGTAATGATGGGCTGTATTTTCAGCTTCTCAGACTAATATGAATGCCATAGCCTACTAAGTTTTTATTTGCAAACAATGTGTATGAAAATCGCTGCTGCCTCACTTTTGGAAGATGGCAGTGCCTGCTGTAGTTTCCATCTTTCGTGTTTGATTTTGTTTGTTTTTCTGCTTTATATCAAAAATTTCCAAGTATTTTTTCCCTTTCGGCTTTTTTTAAAAAAAAGTTGTTTAGTGCTGTGAACTTTAAGCTCGTTGATGAGCGAAGGTTTGTTTCCTGAGTCTTTTATTTCAGAGTGCACATGTTCTAGGACCAATGCCAGTCTTTCTTCCTGGGTTATAATGCAGAGTCTCTGTTGGTTACCACCCTTTACTGGCGCAGGAATGGGCAGCGTGAAACAGCAGAGAAAATAAGAGCTTATTTGTTTTTTGGGTTTTACTTTAGTGATTATTTTCAATACACAGTATGGATAAAAGGTCTTTCTGTGAGGGTGAGTGAATATTTAATGTTAGGAGTTAAAAGGGAAGAAAGGAAAGGACTCTGTATTTATTTCCCCCAAAGTATTTTTCATTAAATCCCCTCATGCACCGTAGTTCTTTGCACAAATTTGTCATCGGCACATGCCAGTATCCCTTGGTAGATCACTGCCTATCCTCTCCATTTGACTTTTTCTTGCAGTTTTTTTATGGTTTTGTTTAGGTAATAAAGTTGGTCTAGATCTATGCTTTGTTTGGATGGACTGTATTGAATAAGCTTTTAGAAATGCCTGTTGTTGTGTCGTCTGGTTTTGGCGCGCACACTGTTTAAAGTAATTCTGGCTTCTGCATTTTTTTCTGCAGTAGTGAAAATCATCAATTTATTAACTTTTTATTTTGTCACTTTCTTTCTGCATTTCTCCTGTTGAATTTATTTGGGAAACTCTAATATTTAGGAATGATTATTTGAAAGAAGAGTGAACAATTACTTGAATGTGCTGGAGTAGTAAAACGACCTTGTGTTTACCAGAATCGTTTGCATTTTTTTCCTAATTTTTAATTAACCCCATACTATTCGAATCTATTGATAGCAGATCTTGAGGTATGACTCCTGGAGCTTCCTTTTCCAGGTGCTGTTTACATTTAACATTTTTTTGTGTAAAAACTGAATAATAATATTTAAAAATTGAAAAAATATATTTGAATTCTGTTGAATTTCTTCAATTATTCATGTTTGTTTCCAGATGTGTTTTATAATTTAAAAAAAAAATAACTTGATAGACTAAGAGATGACTTGAGGTCATCTGAGACACATGGTCAGTCTAATCCATATCAGTGTTTGCAAGTTAGCTGATTACATAAAATTTAAATAAATTGCTTATAATCTTAAAATATGGTAATGATAATCATTTCTTATAAAGCATAAATAAGGATCTTAATTTTCTGACATCAATGCATTGAGTCGGTCAGATTAGTTGTGCCTTGCGGTGGATTTCATTCCTTCGTGTTAACTTCACCGCAGTCACCCATTGTTTCCAGGCATTGGGGTGTTTCTTATAACGGTTTAACACTCTGCGAAAGGACATTTCCACTTGACTTTATATTGCTCAGAATTGTTTTTGTGTGCTTTATTTCAATCGTCGATCAGAATGCATCCTGTCAAATAAAACTATTCTCGATTAAGTGACTATTTCAGCATGGCATTTGAACATTATTAGGTTATATTTTAGAAAGTGAGAGCAAAACTTGGGAGCTGGTGCTTCTTTAACTATCATTATCTTCAACTCTCCAAACAGATATTGTCATTCTTGGATGTCAGTCTTTTCGATGTGCAGCATCGAATATGGCAGTTACTATTTATTATCTTCGTAACTACTAAAATAAAATTTGTAAAATTTGCTGAATGAAAGAAAGCACCAGGAGATGTAATTCCTTGAAAGTTATAGATTTTATTTTAAGTGACTATATAAAATATGAGTGGTTGAATACAGTTTTTAAAGTTCAATTTAATTGCATCTACATCAGCAAGGCTTGAAGAATATTCCTGCTACCTGCATTTCTATGTGCCTGTGTGTGTGTGTGTCTATCTCCCTTTGCCTTCTGTACCTGCTTTTTACATCAGTTTATTTAATGATATTCATTAAACCATTCCATGTTTTCATCAAAAAATTACTTTGTATACTGATGTCTGGCTTACTAAGAGCACATATTCATTACTGCTAATGGAAAGCTCCTGATAGTCAGCAAATTGAACTAATCCACTCAAAATAGACTATTATCACGCAAATATGTGACACTCCACAAAAAGCCATGTTATGCTGAGTCAGGAAATGCTGATACTCCCATGTTCAAATATTTTATTTCCTAAATAACTTTCATCTTCTTCTTTCATTTGTATTAAGGAACCATTTTGTTAATTGCAAGTTATGGATAGTAACTCATTTGAATAGAAATGTCAATTTCTTTATTAGTCTCTTTCCCGTCTGTGTAAGTGCTGCTTTTATTTCACTATATTCTGTTTGTTCTCAAAACTCATATTTTGAAATTTTGCATGATGCAATATACTACTTTTTAAAAATAATCTTTCTCTGCCAATTATTTTTGTGGATCTGTACTGATTTGTAGTTATTCAAAATGCCATTTGGTGTTAAAAATGCCCACGAGCACCAGTTTAAGCTATTTTCTTGAAATGTAGAAACTGACCTAACAAACCAGAATAAGGAGAAGTCTCACAGAGAAACCTGTGCTGTGAAATTCCAATAGTTGGATTGTGCAGCAATTGGATTTTGCAGTGATTATACCTAATCAAACCATAGGCTCAAAAAGGAAAAGAAAGCTTAGTTATTTGTATCTCTAGGAATAGTTGTTACAGGATTAATATGAGATGATTTCTTTTTCGAACAAAACATGGTTTGAACTTAGTCTAATACTTCATTCTTAATAGGTAGAGTAGGAATAGCACTGCCATTGTTGTTGAGCCATTCCAGTACAGTCAGACCTTCCATTTTGGAATGGGAGAAAAGAAAATAAATTTCAATACTGTGCAAAGTGACTTCATATGGCAAGAAAGCTGGATTTTTTCCCCTCATTATATAATGGAATAGCACCATTCTATTAATATGGAGGAAAATGTAAAATTCCTAAAGAGAATGTAATATTCAAAGGTCGAGATGAGATGGTTTGAGTGGAATTATCAGCTTCTAAATGAAATAAATGTAGTTAAATAGCCTCAGTTTCCTGTTTTGTACCTGTAAATAATTGTCAGATTATCATGCAGACTTCACCTTCTTTAGTTGGGGCAACCAATAGTGCTGTTGCACTGTGTTGTAGATTGATTTTTCAAAGAAATGAGCAGATTATCAACAGGAGAATCTGTTTGGTGGAAAGACTGCATTAGTGAAGTTTGGTTTTAAAACTGTCATTTTAATTAGTACAGTGATACTGGTAGCAGGCTGGAGGGATTGTTGGCAAACTGAATCATTGCCAATATTCATTTTGTAAAATGAAGAAACACAGCATTTCAGTGAAGACCAGGGGTTAATTCAGCTCTTGTCAGATTGTTGTTGCAATCAGGAAATTGTGAATAAAAATTGAAATTAAATGATAATAACTGATTCAGTAACCCTTTAAAGATAGTGAATTGAACCAAGTAAAAATAATTACTGTATTAATATTTTTTTTATTCAATTTTAAGTTTTTAATATTTGTCATGATACCCTTGGCAAAGAATCAATAACTGACAATTTGACAGCTTGCAATGATATGAACAGGCTGGACTATCTCATCTTACTGACCATGAGGGATTATGTCATGCACACGCTCAGAGATTGGGTAGGGGAAAGAGAATACAAACAGTGCAATCTATCAGACAAGCATGTAATAGACAAGCCAGTTAAAGGCTACATTATTACTCAAATTTTGGGATTGAATGCAGAACAAATGCAGGTTGAGGTTGGTTATAACAGGGCAGGGGTGAGTAGCTAATTTGTTATTATAAAAAATCTAGTTCCTAGATAGTTCGATGGTTAAACTCTCAAAATAGGGGCTGAAATGTAACTGACAAATCTTTGTGATTTCTTCACTAGTGCTTGTTGATATGCTCTTTGTGTTCATCTATACATCTTAATGATGACAATAATCAGATCATCTGCAAACCTATTTTTTCAGTTATATTAATTCAGAAATAGCCCAAGTGCCTTGAATGCCCATTAATTAAAAGAAAACATCTGAATCTGGAATCAGGACATATGCAATAAATATGGAAGTATTTTATTTCTAGAGTATATGGAAACTTCAATTGTGAGTTGGAAACAATTTCTTTTAGTGCAAATAATCATTCATATATATTGTACAATGATTATTGTAACCAATTAATTAGATTATTTTGGATTTATGTATTTGGAGCATTGGACATAAAAGGGATACATTATGAATATATGTTTAGGTATTTGTAAAAAGAAAGTAATTTTATTTACATATTACCTCTTCACATTCTCAAAATGTTGAGATGTGTGAAATTTTATTTCAGGTGCATTCATATATGTAATTAAATTAAATGTTGCAGCCAATTTGTATACAGTAAGGTCTCATAAACAGTAAATATTGTAAGTTTTCAGTGATGTTTGTTGAGCAAAAGAATATTGTCCAGGACAGCAACAGAACTTCTTGCTGTTATTTGGATCATGGTATGGATCTCATAATACTCATCCAAGCAGACCACAGGCCTCACTTTAATCTCTCATCTAAAATATGGAACTTTTGACAGTAAGGAATTCTTTGAATTGTTAGCTGAGATTGTTTGTTCAAATGTTGTAATGGGGCTTGAAGCCACAAACAAAAACAACTTAGAATTGGAATGTTACGAACTGAATCTACCTGACAAACAAGCATAATGAGAAAAGGCTAGATTTTTTGAATACCACACTTTTTTCCAGATAGCTACATATTATATCCTGTTAATTTAAAGTTGTTGAGTTCATGCTGTCAAATTTGAATATCAACAAAAAGTACCATTGTAATTAGTTAATTTGTTAAGAATACAGCATAATATTTGACATATTCAAATGTATAAGAATATGCAAACACGATCCTTATTTGCTCCTTCACTGTCTTTAAGGGAATTAGATAAAGGAGATCACTAGGAGATATGTTTAAACTTTCATCTCTAAGCAAAAGAGCCATGGAAGTGGATTAACCTTTTGTTACCTTGTTAAATTTTCTTTTTCATTGACCTCAGTGAGGAGGCAAATTGACAGGCCACTACTGCTTGATAGTGAATGTTCAGAATTATTGTTACATGCTTGAAGTGGCAAGGGGCACTGGAGGGATAGGTCAAAATTGGATGTGCAAGCCAGTCTTTTGGGCACTACAAGAGGCTTTGGGTTTTAAAAAGGTGGACTATCATTCACAAGTAAATGCACACTTATGGCTTGGGTTAGTGCTGAATACTTTATTGGTGTGAGTCAGGTGTGCAATGACTGTCAATTAGGTATGCATGGAAGGCCATGCATGGTGTCATTTGGTGTGACTTGATGATTTGATGCCAGCACTACCGTTTTGAAATTCAGCACTCCGGCTGTATGCTTTATTAAACATGCACTGCTGAACAGTCACAGCAAGAAGGAACCCCAATAGCATCATCTAAAGGGATCACCAATCACTTACGTATTAGTTTCTGATTGATTTACTCTGGCTATTGCTACAAGTCTATGGTGCTTTTCAGAGTTGCTTTATGTTGCAGAAGTAAATTGGGAGTGGAGGTGGAAGGTAATGAAGGACTTTTTGAGCAAAAAACAAGCAGCTGGAGGAACTCAGTGAGTCAGGCAGCATCTGTGGAGGAAAATAGACAGTCGACATTTCGGGTTGAGACCCTTCATCTGAAAGAGTAGGAGGGAGATAGCCAGTATAAAGAGGTGAAGGGGAAGAGAGGGACAAGAGCTGGCAATTGAGAGGTGGATGCAGATGAGGAGGGCTTGATTGGCAGATGGTCAGGTGGGGGAGGGAAAGGTGGAAATAGTGACAGAGGCTGTGTAGCAATAGGTGATAGCAACAAAGGACTGCAGATGATGGAATTTAATAGGAAAGGAAGGCGGAGCATGGAACCAAATAAGGGTAGTGGTGTGGGCAGATGGGAATGGGGGAGTGGGAGACGGAAATCAGTGGGAGGAGTGTGTGGGTGATGGGCAGATGGAGTAGGTGGAGGAGAGGAAAGAAACGGGATGACAGAGGGCTGGGGTGAGGGTGGTTTGGAAAGAAGGGTGTGTGTGAGGGGACCTGGCTAGATCAGAAAGAGAGAGAAAGGGCCAGAGGGGAAACATGTTGCCTGAAGTGGGAGAATTTAATGTTCATGCTGTCAGGTTGTAAACTACTCAGGCGGAATATAAGGTGCTATTCCTCTAGTTGGCATTTGGCCTCAACTTGGCAGTGAAGGAGACCGAGGACAGACAAAATGGAGAGGGGAATTAAAATGGCTTGCAACTGGGAGCTCCAGATGGTTGTGGCGGACAGAGCCCAGGTGCTCAGCAAAGCAATTGCCTAGTCTGCGCTTGGTCTCACTAATGTAGAAGGAGCCACATCGAGATTAGTGAATGCACCCAAAACATTGATTGTCCATTACCCTCCACAGATGCTGCCTCACCCACTGAGTTCCTCCATCAGCTTATTTTTACCCTAGATTCCAGCATCTGCAGTTTCTTGTGTCTCAAATTTTTATTGACTTCATTTGTGCAAACCATTTACTCTGAGACACAGATGCATTCAAAGATTTGACTGGAGAAGTTACAGACCAAAGCAAGTTACTGGAAGAGAAAGTAGAGGTCTCTATCTGCCAGGGTGTTCATGGAGCAATTTTCCTACCTGAAATTCAACAGGGAGCAATGTGTGTATAACATAGGGAGCTATCTCTGACTTCTGTTACCTCCTGCCAGCCAGAACCGTAACCTCAGAGGAGGGCAAGGGCTGCCAGTGGCTGTCAGGATGACCGTGCCAATTAAACTTTTATATATCTGGTTGCTGCTGTGCTAGAGCTGAAGGTATTTGCAAAATCCTGCATTTACTACTTCTGCATAAGGAAAGTTAATAATGTGCACTGTTCAGACAGAGCCAACTATATTTCATTCTCCCTTGCTGGAGACATAGGTGAGCAAATTCAGTTTGCTGAGGATTGCAAACATCCCTATAGTGCAGGGCACCTTTGTCATTTTACAGGTGTATATCATACTGTTTAAAATTGAAAAGTCAGGGATTCCACCCTCAGCATCCAGCTGGTGATGAATCATGACAATAGGCCCAATACCAAGGGCTAACCGTTCATAACATGAGTTTGCAAGACACATGCATTGTATGTGGCAAGCATTCATAGGCACTTGAAATATGAAAGAGGGCACCATTGCCATGCTGAAACAACATTTACAGGTCCGAAGGAGCCCTGCAATACTCAGAGAGTGAATGTCAAACTTTATGGGCATTCTGTTGCATGCTGCATATGTGTGCCATCATGAGAGCTGAGTCCTTGCCAGAAATTAACAATAAACAGGATCAAGAGGAGGAAGTTGTGGGAAGGAGGCAACCTAGAATGTTCTTTCTCGCCTGGCCTGTCCAGGAAGAACTAATCTGAGTGTGATTCTCTAAAACACAATCCCAATTCTCTTTCTGTGATACCTTCCCTTTGTCAATGATCATATCAATGGTCACTTGGCAATAATGCAAAAGTAAAAAGCAATACAAAATAAACAGACCAAATTTATATGCTAAATCATGTATTAAGTATTGCAAAAGTCAACTGATCACCTTTATGCATTTCCTTGCTGTGTGCCATTGTCAGCCTTGTTCTCCGATGCAATGCTACTCCGGTGGCTGCAGTAATATTGAGTGTTGTTTAACGACTTTTAGTAGTGGTGACTGCAAATTCCTTCAGTAGATTTATAGAAACTCTCAATCAATGAGACCTTGCTCAACACTGCATCGTAACTGCAAGGGTGTTACCAGTTATAGCTGGCTGATGTACAACAGCATGGCCATTGTTGGAGATAAAGTAGTGGAGAGTTGAATGCTGTTTTCCTTAGGACAGGCAGAGCTGTATGACAATGTCTAAATTAACTGCAGCACTCATACTGGATGGGTTTTGCTGCAATGGGAGCTGTATAATCAGACATTTGGTGCTGCATTGTGCAAACAGAGTTGGGAAGGATGTAGTTCAATCTCCAGGTAAAGCTTTGAACCTTATTGATACTGGATTCTTCCATGCTCTTATCACACTGAACACACAGGCTTTCCAATGAATGTACCATTGTACAGTGTTCTTCTGTTGGCTGCCCCATCAATCCTCATCAGGATCCTGTGTAGCAAGGTGTGACCTTGCCCTCTAGTGGCCTGGAGCATGCACTATCCTTTTTCTTTGCCTGCTGCAAGCCAGTCATGCCCAGTGTCTCACCACGTACTGATCCCAACTCTGTCCTCTTCTCTAAGTTACTCTGGATCAATATCTGAACCAGTGGCTATGAATATGAAATCTGAACACATTTTGTCTTCTTCAGTCATATCTTACTGTTCGTACACTGTCCAGCCTGCACTGCCCTCCTGAATTCTCTGCTCCCATTGGCTTCGGAATAGGTTTCTGGAGGATTTCCTGGTACCCCATGGATTTAGGACATGTTCCTTCTTTTCACCCACTGTTCAAAATCTCTGGAGACTATCCTGAACCATATTGCCTGTTTGTTGTAAAAAGCCCGTCAACACCTGCACCAGTTACAATGCCCCTCCCTGTAACAGGTTCAAACTAGTTTTAAACAAAGTAGGCTTTATTTTGCAATTTTTTTCAGCTTCTTGCAATGTTAGCCTCCTCCTGAAGCATCTGGTTAATGAACAGTATGGTTAGTGCTGGTTGGGCACTGCAATCTGAATAATTAACAGGCAACACAAAGTTAATGTGCTCTCTCATTACATCAAATAAGTGTGAAGCTAATCACATATCAAAATGTGTTGCAACAATACACAGAAAATGCTGGAGAAGTTCAGCAGGTCAGGTGGCATCTATGGAGGGAAATAAATATATAAATAAATAGATTTTATTTCCCTCCATAGATGCTGCCTGACCTGCTGAGTTTCTCCAGCATTTTGTGTGTTGTAAGCACAATAAGCTGTTTCTCTCACTTCTGATATATCAGTAGGGATCAGAGAGTGGAGGCTGAACCACAGCATCCTGTGCAAGTCATTTTACAAATTAATTACAGCTCTCTTGTTACTGGCAGTAGTAGCCACAGACATTCAGTAAAAGCAAATAAATGCATGAGATAGGTTTTAGGCAAATGGTAACTTGAAGACCTTGCTATTTATGGCATGACAGTGCCTTGCTGTTTAATGGTGTGACATTGCCCCCTACTGTTTATGTGCAATGAAGCTGAATTGTATAATGTGCAATGAAGAAATACATGCTGAATTAGTTTATATTTTTCTACTCTCACAGATATCTTCATGTCTCTAAAAGATCTTTTTTGGATCAGTGTTTTAAATAAAAGACTAAGAATATTGTTGGAAACTCATTAGAATTCAGTAAATCATTGTAACAGCGGCTTTACTGAGGGAATGCTGAACTGGCAGATGGGCAGTATTGGTGGAATACTAAACTAAAGAAGGGGCAGAAGTGCTATCTATCAGGCAAGACATTAGAACAAGGGTTCATTTACCTACAAGATGCCAAGGCATGCTTCCTCATTTCTATCATGTTCAGTTATTACCAAAAATAGAAAAATCTGCCATAAAGCAGCAATACATCTTAGAAGATAAGATTAAAAAATTGCTTTAAGAATATTCCTCAATGCACTTAAAACAATGTAGTTTGATACAATTGAAAATGTGCTTTTCAATCAGTCTCACTCACCCATGATTAAGCCAATC
>JARFYF010000029.1:15471431-15482770 GCA_030265395.1 Rhina ancylostomus | reverse complement strand
GCAGTTCACTGCAGTATACTCAACCACTGATCTGCTCTTGTGGCCATGATATTTATGTGGCTGGTTCAGTTGAGTTTCTGGGGAAGGGAGACCTCCAGAAGACTGAAGGTGGGAAAATGGCAATGGTACCATTATTGAATAACAATAATAATAGGTGGCTAGAATTTCTCTTGTTGGAGAAGGTCATTGCTGGCATTTTTGTGGTATGAATTTTATTTTCCACTTATCGGGCCATGCCTCAATGTTGTTGAGGTCTTACTGCATGCAGGGATGGATTACTTTATTTGCTGAGGCTTTGCAAATGGAATTGAACATTGTGCAATTATCAAATAACAGCCCCACTTCTGACTTTATGATTGAAGACAGGTCATTGATGAAGCAGCCTAAGATGGTTTAGCCTTGGACACTGCCCTGAGGAACACCTGCAATGATGCCCTGGGGCTGGACCAACCGACGTCTGACAACTGCATCATAATGCTTTGTGGTAAGTATGATACCAGCCATTGGAGTATTTTCCCATTGACTTCAGTTTTACTAGGGCAATTTATAGCCACATGTTTATTGATGCATATTGATGTCTAAAGCAGTCATCCTTGCATTAAATGGGCAATGCCTTATGTTTAAATAGTTACCCCTAGTTCTGGATTCTCCACATCCATCCTATCAACACCCATCGGCACCTTATTTAGTTTAATTAAGAGCCTTTCCACTCCACTGGATGCAAATCTAGCCTGGCCTCATAAGACAACCTGTCCATTCCAGGTACTTAGTAAGCCTCCTCTTGTAATGTATTAACATCCTTTCAATTAACACCCTTCATTAAATCAGACCAATAATGTGCAGAGTATCCAGAAAGGTGTCATCAATACCCTATGTAACTGAAATATAACTTCCCTGCTTCTGTATTCAATGTTTCTCTCAGTAAACAATGACATAATGTTAGCTTTCTTGATTATTTGCCATATCTGTGTAGTAGTCTTTCACAAAACATGCACCAGGACACTAGGATCTCAGAGCCCTGCATTTAGATGATATGCTTCTTCTTTAAATTTTCCTGCCAAAATGACCAATTTCATATTTTCCCATGTTATAAATCTGATCTTTGCCCACTCACAATGTACCCAAATCACTTTGCAGCCTCTTCATGACTTCCTCATTAACTTAATTTCCTCCCTAACTTCATATCATCAGAAAATGTATCAACCATTGATGCTTTCATTCAAGTCATGTACACAAATTGTAAAAGAAGTTGAGGCCCCACCACCAATCCCTGTGGCACACCATCTGTTAGATCTTGTCAACCAGACAAAGACCCATCTATGCCTACTTTCTGTTTCTTGTTAGCTAGTTAATATTCTATCCATTGCCAATATGTTATCTCCTGCCACATGAGCCTTCATTTTTCAAAATAACTTTCGATGTGGCACCTTATCAAATGCCTTCTGGAAATCTAATTTTAGTACATCCACAGCATGTATTATTTCTTCAAAGAACTCCAATAAATTGGTCAAAAAATGAACTAATTTTCATTCCATACTTGTCTACACTTTCTCAATACAGTCTGTAGTATTGAAGCTGTAAGTGATAGAGCATTGAATTGGTATGAATCTCTGTAATTTAAGACCTGTTTGTTCATACTGTTAAATGACATGCATAATATAGATATAATTCATTCAATTTAGACTGTAATTACAGAACTAGAAAAGTAGCAAATGGACATGATTCAGTTGAAATAAATGTTAGGAGAACTCCCAACATCTCGCCTGCACTAAAACAGGGAAGAAACTGTGAGAAAGCAGGACAGGAAATGCTGGAAATGTCCAGCAGGTTAAGCAGTATCTACAGAGAGTGAAACAGTTAACATTTCAGCAATAATGCAAGCTTCCAGCTTCTGCAGCTCTTTGCATTCCAATCTCAGAAAAAATGTGGATTAACTCTGCCCACAAAGAGTTATACACTGTTTTCTTACCATTTAGAACAAATAGGAGGAAAAATATTCAAAGCTCCCATGAGTTGCCAGCAGGAAATGTTCTTTCCCATTTGCAAACAATTTTAAAATTAAACTCTTACACTGGGGCCTGGTGGTTTACTGAAATTTGAGCTTTGTCTCTGAAATCATCTGTTCTTAAGGTTGATTGTAAAACAATGGACCAGATCATCTTGCCTGGTCTCTGCACCACCCAGAATCTCCTTGTCCATCTTGTTGGCCCTATCTAGTCTGGTCCAATAGTATGGTCTGGATGGCAACAGGGCATCAGGTGGCAGAGTGAGGACATCCCATTCTGAAACAACTCTTGTTGATTGTTAAAGCTGTCACTGATTTTTAAAGTTTTTAAATGTCTCTGACATTGAGAAATTAGTTAAATTGAGATAATTTAACAATATTAAATTTTGTTTTAAATAAAGAATGTATTAAAACACACTATAACATTTAAATAATAAAAAAAGTAAAATAATATTTAGAAAACAACCTGTTGCATCCTTGTGAGCTTCCTTAAATGTTCTGTATAATCTCTCAGCCACTAAATTTGATTCCAGATGATCTGACGGAACAAGAGTTTGTGTGAACAGAATTGATTGAAAATGAAGACCATTTTCAGGATTTTTCATGTAGACCATGACATGCACATTATCAGAATCTGAATCAAGTTTAGTATCATTGGCTTATGTGTCGTGAAATGTGTTGTTTTGTGGCAACAGTATAGTGCAAAGACATAGAATTACTATGAATTACAAAATAAATAAATAGTGCAAAAAAGGAAGTGTTCATGGATTCATGGACCGTTCAGAAATCTGATGGCGGAGAGGAAGAAGCTGTTACTAAATTGCTGAATGTGGGTCATCAGGCTCCTGTACCTTCTCCCGTATGGTACTAATGAGAATATGGAGCTCAACTCATCAATAGAACATTCATTATGATACATGAACCTGTGTGTTTCACTACAATCCACTTTGAGTGACTATCGATCAGTACCAGGAAATTATCATTTCCCTTGCAAAGGTTTATTCTCTGAAAAGGTCTTGTGGGCCAGTGGACCATGATCATGAATGCAAAGATTTTAATGGTTTGTTCCTGCAACTTTGACAAATTCTGCATTTGTTTAGTAATAGCATCCTACAGCTCGGAAACAGACCTTTGACCAACTAGGTCCATGCCAACTATCATGTACCCATTTTATACTAATCCTATATTCATCCCATTTTATTCCCCCACATTCTCACATTCCCTGCAGATTCTATCATTCAACAACACACTAAGCGCAATGTACAGCAATCCATTAACCTACTAACCCACGTGTGTTCAGGACATTACATAAGCACTGCCTGAAATTGAATTAAATAAAGTAAGCATTTTTGCATTAAGAAACAGTATATCTTGATTTAAAGGCTGATCCTAATGGCTACAAACAGGGAAGGATAGAGAGGAGACCATCGCCAATGCAACAAAGACGAAAAATGTAACAGAACTTGGATTGCATAATTACGCTTACTCTCTGTGAGAGTGCGAGAAGTAAAATGTTCCATGTAGTCAATATGTATAGTTCAGCCAAAATCCTTTCTTTCAAAGTAAGTAGATATTACCACTCTATGATCTGTTTGATGCACCAATGCTCACATAACATCATATTGTGAAGATTGTGGGATGGTCTAAGTTCCTTGCTTCTACACATTTCAAATACTGAGTATAATTTCAATGTATTTTCATAGCTCCTTATCATTGTCTTTATGTGTCTTGTCTGAGATTTAAGACACCATCACTTGAAAATCTCTTCAACCATTTTTAACTTGTACATCCCACTTTCAGTTCTCAGGCGGCAGCAGCAAAAGAGTTTCCATGATGATGTTCTGCTTGGAACACCTCTATTCAATCGTATAATCATACTGCAATAGAAGGAGTGCCCAGTTCTACATCCTTGATGACACTAGAATAAGTATTGCTGATTTGGGACCTAATATTGCTGGTAGTGGCTTATGATCTGTCTTAAGGAAAAGATTCTATCTAGTAAAAACTGATAGAATATTTTGATTCCAAGCTTCTTTGATATGTGCTTCTTTCTTGACATGTGCATAATTGCACTTACACTTTGTGAAAGTGTGAGAAGTAAAAATGGTGGATTTCTCTTGCTCATCATCTATCACATGGTTTATAACTGCACTTGCACCATAACTTGACATATCACAATCCGGCTTCAGCTCATGAGTAGCATCATTTAAAATTAAAACCAGAACTACACTTCTTAAGCTTGCTTACTAAGTCTTTAAGGAAATGTATGTAATATTGCATCATTCCTAGCAGCAATCTTAGTTCAGCTACATTTTTCATCTTTGTATTGGTGATGGCCTCTGCTCTGTCCTTCCCTGTTTTTCGGCTATAGGATCAGCCTTTAGACCAGGGTATACTGTTTCTTGATGCAAAAATGCTTACTTAATTTACACCAATATCATGCAGTACTTATGTAATTTCCTGAACACTTCTTCCAAGACCAAAAACATCTTCTGTGCTTATGACAATCAACAGATCATCCTGGTTACACAAGCAATGCAATACACTTTGCAAAATTTTATTCATTGTGGCCTGGAAAACTTGAAGCTATATGGAAACCTCATCAATGAATGGTGCCCTTTGTGCGTGTTCATCATCAGGCATTCCTGTGTGTCTTTGTCAACATTTAATTTTGTGTGGTCCAATTTTATGAGTACCTTAGATCCTCCTAACTCTGTATAAGTCTTGTGAAGTAGGTAGCAGATATTGTTTATCATCAACAGCTTGATTTAGTGTAAATTTTTAGTCTTCATGCCATTGTAAAACTTAGTCTGCCTTGGGTATAACATAGTTGATGAGGCCCATTTACTCTGATTAGTTTTCACAAGCACACCATTTTGTTCTAGCCATCAATTCCTTTTCAATTTACTTGATGGATCTTGGCTTGGAATAAACCATCTTTGCATGTGGTGCATTTGTACGTATTGTATCCTGTTACGTTGTCTTCAAACACATTGCTATATTTTTTCAACAATTTGTCAAAGTGTAACTGTTAACCTACAGCATTTATAATATTATTTCAATCTAGCTTGAGTTGTCTTGGCCATTTCTTCCTAATTAAATGAAAATCAAAAAACAGTAGATGCTGGAAAATTGAATTAAAAATAGAACATACTGGAAACTCTCAATAGTCAGGCAGCATCTGTGGAAAATGAAATAAAATTAATGTTTCATAGACTTTGTGTTTGCTGCAAACATAATTAGCTGCACACTGAACATCATATTGTACAATGTACTCTGTCCCAACATCTATGAACATTACCAGAATAGGTCCATAGTGAAACAATGCTTTTCAATTGAACTTACTGGAGTGAGTGTCTTGATTCATAATAAAAGTCTTGACTCATAATAAAAGAGCCTGCAGCAGCACCAATTCACATGTCAATGCACTGATAATGTATTTGCTTTTGGCATAGATACTGTACAATCCAAGTTTCTAATTGTCCATATGATTATTTGAAATATGAAGTTGTCCTTTCTGCTGTGACATTTCAAATTGCCATGAAATTACTTTTGTTACTTATCTTAGCCTTGGCTTTGCATGCTGTTGAAAAAGGCTTTTCTTTTGATAACTGAAGCAACTGGCTCTTGTAATCTGATGAAACTGAGGTGAAGAGTAGCCATGGCTACAATAGCCAATGAGTATGTAGCATCCTGCACAACTACACAATACATAAACTTAGAGTGAGAAATATTTACTTTGACTTATGAAAATGAATTATTTTGCTTCACAACTGAAATTAAATGCAGCCACATATGCTTAACTTGTTTTATTTTCCTTTGTACTTATTTTTATCACAAATATTACTCCTAAGATTTTGCTAACATTGACATCTCTAATCTATCTCCCACTTTAAAGTAAAATTGCTAAACAACCCTTTGGGAGGAATGTAAGCAATGGGAGTGGTTATAGAGGAATGATCAAATGAGGGTGCATGACATGCCTGCACAACAATCTGGTTGCCCAAGCGTGTAGGTCTTTGGGATGCAACCAGGTTAACTGGTCCTCTCTTCACAGAATGCTGCCTGACATCTTAATTGTTTCCAACACTTTCTGTTTTAATTCCAGGTTTCTATCATCTGCAGGTTTTTTTTATTTATTTGCTATTTTCATATTGTACAACAGTGGAATGCATAATAGATCTCTGTTAAATACTAACTGAAAACATGTCAATTTACCTACAACTTTAAATATGCTTCAGCATGTTGTTGGCAGCTTCTGTCACCTACTTGAGTTCTTGAAGGATGAGATGATTAGAGGGGAGTTATGAATGGAATGATGGAGACATAAGTGAGAGTTTCCCTAAGCATGTGTAGCATGTTTCTCCTCACCAAGTAAAAAAAGGACTAATCTAATTTGAGGAATAAGATCTCCATTGCAATGTTTTGGAGTCCTCATACAGTTTCACCAACTCATCTTTGACAACCTCAAGGTATCCCAAAAAACACTGAAATACTTATGATGTAGACACAGATGTAATATAAGGTATATAGACACAACTGAATTAAAAGTCACTCATGTTATGGTAGTTATCTTAACACTTTGGTGCAGTTATCATTGTTTTATAGCAAATTTTAAAAAATTATATATTGTCTGCACTGATGTTTAATATTGTTTGAAACTATGATCTCTGCCATAATTTTTTTTAAATTAAAATGTATGTTAAGCATTTTATTCATGTGTTTGTAGGACAAAAAGATACTGTGCTCTATCAGCAAGAGGAAAAGCAAAATTCAACTGCAAAGGTTGGCCTTTTTGAAAACCACCATTCCATTTTCCTCTCTGTGTAGTCACTCATAGTCTGCATCTCCCTTATATGGAGGTACATAAATAACTACCAAGTCAATTATTTATTTAAGTCTATCACCAATCCTGCTTTGTGATTTCAAGAGAATATAGTTAAATGGGTGGCATCTGTACCACTCTTGTAAGCACCCACCCCCAATAACTTTCCACTTCCATTTCTTTCCATCCATTGTTGATATGTTTCAACTTCTGCTTTTTTTTATCAATATATTGTGTGCATCTGTTCCTTTATTAGATGACCCAGTCCTAAGATTCTTCTTAAGGTACTAGTACAAAATTGTTCAGCATGATATAGTTTCCTTCTTGTCAAATACCTTTGGGACATTGGTAGATTTTCTTGACAATTGGATATTACTCCTACTAATATACCAACAAACTTCTGTTTCACTTTTTTAAGATGTTATACAATAGTATAATAAATTATCCAGTGAACCAGGTAAGTTTAAATGGAGTGTGAGAAACAAAACCCGACAAGTTTAAAGGAAGCGTGGGAACGGGGCCCTGGTGAGTTTAAAAGAAATGTAGGAATGGGCTCTCATGAGTTTTAAAGGAGTGGCCTCAATGGGTTTAAAAGGAGTGTGGAAATTGGGCACTGTGCGTTTAGGAGTGCGGGGAAAGGTGCCTAATATGTTTAAAGGGAGCAATTACAACAGGGCCCAGTGAGTTTACAAGGAATGCAGGAAACAGAACCAGGTGAGGCAGATGCGGAACCGACAGGATTTCTGAATGATGGGACAGCAGATTATTGAGATTTCCTCTGCTGTGTTTTCTCTCTGAATAAATCACTTTGTGAATCAAGGAGTGTATCCAATTCAAAATATGCTGTATCATCGCATGTTGTTATATTTAAAGCTGGAAACTTGCAGAATTTAAATAATATTAGGGTTGATTTGAAATCAAAAATGTTCAGTTAGCAGTGTCTGCTTACCCTCCCAAAGGGTTGTTTAGCAATCCAACCTTAAAGTGGAAGGTAGTTTAGAGATGTCAATGTTAGCAAATCTTAGGTGTAATATTTATGATAAAAATAAATATGAAGGAAAATAAATCAGGTTAAACATATATAGCTGTATTTAATTTAGTTGTGATACAAAATGGATCACTTTTATAAGTCAAAGTTGACATCTCTCACTCTCAGTTTATACATTTTGTTGTGTAGAAGTGCAGGATGATAAACACTTCTGCAAAGCACTTTTTTTGGTAACCCATCAAGCTTTTGTTATCTTAGTGACATTTTCTATTTCACTTGTTTTAAAAGTGTCCTTCCTACATAAAATAACACCAGTTTTCTGTTGTCATGGAAGAGGCAATAATATTGAAAACTGTCAATAATTCAAATGTATATGTTAAAGTCTGACTAGTATTGTTTATGATTTTAGTAGGTTTTCCCTGATTATGCTTATTAAATTACATAATCCCCATATAGAATAGCATTATTTGTTATATATTACTGCATTTATTAAAGAACATTTGTATAATTGACAGTTTTACATTTAGTAAAACTCTTGCAAATATCAGTATTCCATAAAATGCTAGCTTAGCAAATCTAGTGCAACATACATATTCCCTCTTCATTGTGGTAATTATGGTGCTATCACATATCTACCTTTCATGATAAACAGCTACAGTTTTTAATTGTTGTATTAACTTTCAATGAGATAGCAATTTCACATATGGATTTTGTATTTTATTCCTTTCTCTGCAGGTCCATTAACACAAAGAACATCAAATTCCTGCATAATTTTTGCTGCAGAATGTTACAGTCCTTTGGGGTGAGGTAGTAGGTTGTATAGTTTTAGGGTTACACCCTTCCAGTCAGATAACTATACAATCTACTGTCTTTCCTGAGGCGGCTGTCAAAACTTCGATGGATCATTTGACAACCTTTATTTTGGTCATCTGGATATATTTTGAAAAGGATGAATGATTTTATTGATTCTATCAAATTAAGATCTTCAAAGAAAACTGTTTTATAATTTTGTCAATTATTCATTTTTGGGTTTTAAAGCTTGAGTTTGCTAATAGTTGTGAGACACACAATGAAGAAAGTTTATATTTATATTAAAAATCCAACACCTGACAATGCCAAGTAAATTGATTACTTGGTTGCTCAAAATCTTGGTTTCTAATGACCTCAAGTTAAATAATGTTCTTCAAACATTAGCAGTCTACAAACTGCTAGAAACGCGCATTCAGGAGAATCTGTGAAAGTTGCTGTTGGTCCAAAATCACACACTCCTGATCCCTTCTCTCCCCAGAAACGTTTAAATTTTTGTTCTCAATTTTAGATCTGCCCGCCAATATCACAAGAAATGTTTTAAAATATGATTTAATGGATTGTTTATTGTAAATGATGCTCCAGGATTCAAAATTCCACTGTGATTCCAATCTTGCTGGGGAACTTCCATACAGAGGGCAAATGGGAGAAGAGGCACAGAATCCCTAGGCTAAGTCTTGGTTTAGGGCCAGATGTATGGATGGAGAGAAAACATTTACAGGATTCTACAAATATGCATGTGGGTCACATGATGGGCCATGATTTTAGAAAGGTATCTTGTCCATAAAAAAGACATTTTTATTTTGAAAAGTCATTTTAGCTACTATCTCCTTTTCTCAGGTAATGATGGGACCAGAATGACTGTGGAACAGCTTCCATGGATAGGGCCAATATCCCAATACCAGCTGATGGTGTCGGCATTTAGGGACCAAAGGGCTATTCCAAACAGTATGTTTGTCAGCTGGCACAATATGAATGAAATGGCTTCTATTCTCAGAATTTTGGTTTGTGTGTACACTGGAGGACAGTGTTCAAAATTTTAGGATTGTCATATGTTCTTCTTAGGTGGAACTTTGGATGGAGAATGACTGGTTCTGAGTTGAGTGTTGAGCCAATTTGGGATTCACAGACTCTTCCACAGATGGGGCAGGAGATGCCTGAAGGGAAGCAGATTTGGTCATCTGTAAGGTGGTGCATTTCTTCTACTATTTGTGGTGGACTTCCATATGCTGCCAATGTATGGACTTAAGATTTTCTGCCATTCTAAATGCTCCTTCACTTTGGGCTGTCAAGTATTCGCAGGAGTCAGTTGTGATCTGGCACTGTTTTCAAGGAAGTATTGAGGACGTCTTAAATCTTTTCCTCCATCCATCTGGTAATCTTTTCTTGTGTCTGAGCTTGGACATAACAGTTTTGGGAGAATAGTGTTGGGTGTGTGAAATTTGAAGCTTGCTCAACAGAACTGACTGAGTGTACTTAGAGTCTCAGTGATGGGGATATTGGCCTGGGAGATTGTGCTGATGTTGGTTCAATGATCCTTGCAGTAAACTTGGAGGATTTTGCAAGAAAGCGTTGGTGATATCTCTGCAAATTCCTTGAATTGCCTGCTATTGATAACCCACATCTCCAGAGCATTTACGAGGGTAGGGATCACTACTAGTTGGCAGGCTATAAGTTTTGTCATATTTAAGTCCTGCACTTTTTAAATAGGGTCATATCCTAATGGGTTTAGTGTCAAATCTACTGAGTATTAGGAGTAAATTCTGTGGCTATTTTGCTATAAGTAATTGTGAAATCTCTATAATGTGTGAAATACAGTTTACTTTGTCATTTTCATTGCATTTTGTTTCAGTTGTGACAATCTCAATGTTCTGCCAGGGTGAGGTAGTAGGTTGTGTAGTTTCAGGGTAGTGATTTTGCCCCATCTGAAGATAACTATACAACCTACTGCCTTCCCTGAAGAGCAATATGACAGCATGCAATTTGATTTTAGAAAACACAGTCACAAAATATGGTGCAAGCAGTAATGAAGAACGACACAAAGAGTTTGTCTTTAAAATGAGTGGAAGGAACATTTTTTAAAAATCTGAAGTATATAATAAATTGTTCTTTAATGCTACAATAGAATGTAGTAAGTTTATTGAGACAAGTAATGGTCATTTATTTTGTTTGTGCCTATTTGAAAGCAATACTATACTTTCATAACATTAGAAAGAGGGTGCTACAGTGGCTTAACCATTGTAAAATGCTCATGACCAAGAAACATGCAGACATAAAATCATTCTGAAGCAGAAATAAACAACTGGAATGTATTAGAAACCAATGTAGAATTTACTTTATTTGGATTACTGAAGGATAATGTCATGTATATAATATTTCTAGCTGTTATACCTGGCGTAGCTCAGGTTATTTATTTATCCTACTAATTATCTCATTTGCATCCATTTCCATGCAATTGGGTTTTATAACACTCTTTATAAATGAAGTAAAATCTACTTAAATACATATAATTATTCCATGAATAATATAATTAATAGTTTAACTAAAGTTGCCAATAAAAACATATACACTTAAAATATATGTGTATAAAAATTGCATTTAATATAGTTCTCTTGATGTACCAATGCACAATGTGCAAATTTACTTGATTTCAATGTTGAAGTGCTTAAAAATATAATTTATTTTTCCTTTTGAATCCAGTGTAAAAAATGTAT
>JARFYF010000029.1:15386734-15404929 GCA_030265395.1 Rhina ancylostomus | reverse complement strand
GGAGGGGAAGTTAATTTGAAAGTGTATCTGGAAGAAGTAAGAACATGGAACATTCTGCTATTAGCTATGCATTGTAAAATTCAACCTATAACTTTTGGTGATAACTGATGAATTGAATTTGGTCTGATGAGGGAAAATGGAAAAGGAAGAGTTCATCTTAGATGAAACACATCACTAACATCAGTTTCTGGAAATGTTTCCTTTGCTGTGGAAAGTATGTTTGCCTCCCTTTCAAAGTTGCACTTATGAAAGTGTCTTCAGTTTTTATAGATCACAGGAAGGAAAGAAAAATTTGTATATACATAACATCTTTCACAACCACAGGACATTTGCAAGCAATTATGCACTGTTTTGAATTGTGGTCATTGTTGGACAGTAGGAAATAGAGCATCCAAGTTCAAACAAGAATGTGACGATGACTAGATAATATTTGAAGTGCGCTGTAAGAGAAATAACTATTGGCCAAACAACTGCAAGTATTATATTATTGGTGCAGGTAATTTTCTTTGAATTTGTTTAAGGTGCAAAGCGTTCAATCAGTACTCAATTTCTGTTCTGAAACCCTCCATGTGATGCAGCTATGACTGTGCAAGGTTTTGAGGACAATAGTATCCATCAATGATTAACTAATATTATGCTTTATACGGCAGATGACTCCCAAGTCGAAGAGGAAAAGTATACACAGCAGAATGCTCCGCCCTGTTTCCAGAGCATTTGGTAAATGAATCTGCATGTTTCACTTTTGTATGGAATTAATGTTTGATCATTTTAGCCTTAAGTAGACTATTGTTCATAAATGATCCCATGATGCTGGAAAAATTAATCCTCAGAAAACAGCAAAGTCCTTGGTAATAATTCAAGAGCTTTCTTAAACAAAATTATCAAGTTATATTAACGCAAACACTTAAGTTACAAAGCCATCAAGTTTTAGTAGAAAAGAGCAATTATTTTTTTCTAGTGTAACTCAATATTTTATTATTGCATAAATTTGAATTGAAGCAAATCGGCATTTTTATTTGTAATGTCACACAATGCTCTTGAGAGAATATGTTAGCTACTTCCTGCTGGGGACTAGGTGGAGCTGTGCATGTGAAAACAGCACCATCTTGTGGTTAATCAATAAAAGGCCCTTCATCTTCTCAGGACAATAAATATAAGAATAATTTCTGCACAGTCACTCTCAATTGAAGGTAAAAAGTTTTGTAAACTCCCAAAAGACCATCAAAAGTGGTCGATGCTGCTGCCAGCTTTTCCCTTGGAGTTATTGAGTAATGTGGATCCTGTCCACTCTGCCCCTCTGGATGGAGAGAATCCACTCTGAACAACTTTGCAGCATATGAGAGGAGGTACTTGAGGACCCTGGGAATGACATTTCCTTCAGCAGATAGTAGGGTGCCCCTCTGCAGTTACCGCAGTCAGATTTATCTCCTTTCTTTAAGATCGTCTCAGATCCGCTGACGTGTTCTGCTTTTGCCAGATGCAGGAGATGAGACTGGAAATTTCTGTCTGAAACTCTCTACCAAATTTTAGAATTCCAGCAGGATTACTACATGTTCTCATGGCCTTGTTATTTATCGGTTGGCATGTAGTCTTTTTAACTGGATACTTTGCTGTAGATGCAGTGAAGGGTGCCCACATCTAGGGTGTGCTTGTCAGATTTGCAACCATACCTAAATTCTGTGTCAGCTACCTGATGCATGCCAATGGATCCACACAGGACCAATCCCAGTGTAGACTGGGGCCAGTTGTCATTGCTACAACTGCTACAGTTGATGAACCTGAATCACCTCCACTTTGGAACCAAAGACCTTGCCTCAGATCATCTGCTTCTGCCTCCCTCAATTCTACTTGCCATTCACTTAACGTCATCAAACAATGGTGCCAATGGGCCTACTTCATGCTGGTCCGTTCACCTATAGTCTGTCCTCACTGATCCTCACTGGTTCCTAGTTAATGAAACCTTGTTTGTACTAGTATCAGATGGTTTTCAGATCTCACCATTCCTCTTCACTGTAATCTCCTTTGGCCCTAAAGCCTCTCAACTATCCGTGCTCCTTTAATCATGATCTCAGTCTCCGCCTGAATTTATTTGCTTCACTATTCCAAAGATCCTTCAGTGGCGACAGCTGAACTCTGGAATTCCTTCCCAAAATCTTGGCACCACTCCTCCTCCTCAAGATGTTCCTTCAACCTACTTCTTGCACTACCTGTACCAATATCTCACCATATAACGAAGCATCTTTGATTGTTAACCTGCCTGTGATGAACCTTTGTTACCATGTTAAAGGTTTTACATACATAGAATTTCTTGTTGCAAGGGGAGGAGAAAAAGATTCTTGTAACCTTTACACCAATGACCACTACACAGAACGGAGATGAACACTCACCATTCCCACTTCCCCTCTCTTCCTCCATCAAAAATTCTTTGATGATCAACAAAATGTTTATGTATCATTTTAAATGTTTTTAACCTAGTGAGGGAGACAGATTTGAGAGATTTATAGTAAATAGTTTTTTTTAAATTTTGTGAAAAGCAGAAAAGTTTCAGTTCCCCTGTGACTAACACATCAACTCTTGTGAAAGTGTAAACATGCCAAATGACATTTGCAGTTCTACATAGCTGAATTCTGGTGAATGCGTGCGCATGCTGTCACTTAACTTTCTCTGGTTAAAAAACTAAAAGATTCTCATTTATTGCTTTTCATTTAGAAACAAAACTGAAGATGCTGGAAGTACATAAACAAAAAACAGAAAATGCTGGAAACATGCACCCGTGGAAAGAGAAACAGAGTTATTGTTTCAAAGCAAACAGCCTCTGTCAGAAATGGGAAAGAGAAAAAAACCAAGTTAGTTTTATGTTGCAGGGAAGTGGGGGAGGGATAAGTTGAAAGAGAAATAGATGTGACAGGACAACACACCACAGTTCCTTCATTAACTTGAACAGTTGGGCACGTCCTACAGGCCTGACATTAGCAACCATAACACAAAGTAGCATAATCACCATCCAACTACCACCAATAACTCATTTGACCTCGTCCCACCCCATTATAAACATTCCCTTTTACCCTATCTATCGCTATCCCAAGGATGCTGCCTGGTTTGGAGAACATGTCTTATGAGGATAGGTTGACTGAGCCAGGGCTTTTCTCTTTGGAGAGGAGGATGAGGATGAGAGGTGACTTGATAGAGGTGTACAAGATGAAAAGAGGCAAAGATCAAGGGGACAGTCAGAGACTTCTTCCCAGGTTGAAAATGGCTAACACAAGGGGGCATAATTTAAGGCGATTAGAGGAAGATACAAGGAGGATGAGTGGTGGGTGCATGGAACGCACTGCTGGCAGAGGTTATGGGAGCAGATACATTAGGGACATTTAAGAGACTCTAACATAGACACACGAATGAAGAAAAATGGTGGGCTATGTGGGAGGGAAGGGTTAGATAGATCTTAGGGCAGGATAAAATGTTGTCACAACATTGTGGGCCGAAGGGCCTGTACTGTGCTGTAATGTTCTATGTTTCTGCAGCATTCACTGCAACTCTTTTTGTTTAGGTTGCTGACTTTTGCATTTTCAACAGCTATCAATAAAAATCACAAGTCACCTACACAAATTAACTGGGTCAACCTGACTTTCATTTTGAACCCAAAATGTTTCTAATTATTAAAAGTCTAAAATCTCATCTGCTGAGATTTGCTTAAATCGACACAATGACCGTAACACAGCTTAGTTAATGTGGATTCTTCATTCATCTGACAGGCCTTTGATTAACTTTACATTAGCTTTATTTAGTTGGTACAAAGCCAGAATTATTGTTTTTTTTATGGAACACTTATAGACAATGAAATGAATATTAAATAGGTACCGTCTCACTGAGACTACATGAACATTACTGAAAATGACTGCACAGTTAGCATCAATTTTTAAGGTTACTTTATAACTTAATACCACTCGACAGCCACCCAATCATCAGAAGCACACGTTCTTACATTTTGAATTGGTTTTTGAAAGGACTCGGTCATGTGTTGTTGAATAACAGCCACTATTCTTGGATGGCATCACAGTTAGATGGTACTATTGTGTAACCAGCTGCAACTGAGGATAGTAACAAGCACAACTTTATGAACTTTATTTGAAAGGGTTCCACACGGCAGTCTGATGACTTTAGGTGTTACGCAATGGGAATGCAAATAATCTGGTGCAATGCTTTGTCGAAGTGTCTTCATGATAGCCACCGTTAACTTTGTTCCACTCCTGCCATTAAAGATGATGCCAAGGATTCCACTGTTGAGTTAAAAGGAAATCAGGTTATCCATTAAAGTTATAGTTGATTTTTACTATAAACAATGCAGGTACACTTTATTAAGATTCAATAAGCAAAATCAGGAATGCAAATTTATCTATTCAGTTCCCTGTGTTTTATTTTCAATGTTTCACTGCAAAATTATTTACATCACACATTTCTAACTTTGTGCACTCTACACTTAGAGAAGCTGTTGATGTAATATTGAGAGATGAAACACTTATTTACTAACTTGATACCAGAAACTAGAAATAAAGGAATTTAAAAAATTGGACTTCTTTCCTTAGAATTGAGGAGATGTCAGTGTGCTTTCATAATCAAGACTTTTAGGACTGCAGGGAATCAATGGAAACAATGTTAATGCAGAAAAGTAGCAGAGGTAAAAGATCAGCAGTGAGCTTATTGTAGGTCAGAGCAGAAAGAAGGGGCTTAATAGCCTTCTCGTCCTTCTGTTATGAAGGTGTTAAAAATTACAAAAGGGGCATAAGCAGCATAAATGTAAAAGGTGCTTTCAGTGTTTTGAGAGCAAGAGCAAAGAGACAGAGTCAAGATTCATTGAAACACCTTAATAGTGATGAGTGAGAGAAACTTTCATCCCACACATGAACAACTATTGAACCAGAGAATAGGTCAATATTGAAGAATAAAAAGGGACAGAAGTATACCCTGTAGGATTAGAACTAATGCTTGGCTTGAGCAGACTACCAAAACGGAATCAGGCCACTGGCCTCAGTTTATATTGGTTTATTTCTTCTAATACCCACCAAGCAGAAATTGGAATCAACAGCCTGCTCCCATGCCATAATTAATGCATCCTGCAGATAGCAACTAAAAGAATTAAGACACAATCCGCACACTAATCCCTGCTCAAATTCTACATTACCTTGTTTGGAGTTCGTCAAAGCCCCTGATTATATCTCATTATCCATTGCAGCTCAGGCAGGGATGAGGTTCCCATTTCTTGGCACCAATTATTAGCACAACTAACCCACTAAAATTTGCAAAATGTACTGAATTTAAAATGTTGGTTTAACCTCAGTTCTAAAGAATTCCACACACCCGAAGTAGCTGCTCATATGCAAATCACTAATTCTATGGCACTATTTAAAGAACAGGCATTGTTTCCAAATTCAAAACAGTATCAAACAGAGAACAAAAGGCTACATTCTGCATTGGCCAAAAATTTGGAATGAAAACAGAAAATACTGGAAATGCTCAACAGGTTAGGCATTTGTGTACACATTCTCACCACAGATGCTGTCTGACCTGCTGAATATTTCTAGAATAATGTTTTTGTTTCAAAACACATTTGATTTCTTAATACAGCTTGTGGAGTCAATTGGGCACAAAACAGTGATCATAGTTAATTAATATATCTGTAATAGCTGATTCAGAGTACTGATTTTCTCTGATGTATTGATTCTATGATTACCTCGCAGAATATCAGTAGTTGGAGGAGTAGGGAGTATTGAAGAAACAGGAGGGTTGCAGAGAGACTTAGATAGTTTAGGAGAATGGGCAAAGAAATGGCAGATGAGATTCAATGTTGAGAAATGTGTAGTTGTACACTTTGAAAAAAGAAATAAAACAGATAGATTATTTTCTAGAACGGGAGAAAATTCAAAGTACAGAAGTACAAAGGGACTTGGGGGTACTCATGCAGGATACACTAAAGGTTAACCACCAGGTTGGATCGGCAGTAAAGAAAGCGAATGCTATGTTGGCATTCATTTTGAGAGGTATAGTGTATAAAAGTAGGTAAGTGTTGATGAGGCTCTACGGAGCACTAGTGAGGCCTCATTTGGAATTCTGTGCGCAGTTCTGGGCCCCATATTTTAGGAAGGATGTACTGATGTTGGAGAGGGTTCAGAGGAGATTTACGAGGATGATTCCCGGAATGAAAGGGCTTACATATGATAAGCATTTGTCAGCTCTTGGACTGTACTCACTGGAGTACAGAAGTACGAGAGGGGACCTCATTGAAACATTTAGAACGTTGGAAGTATTGGACAGAGTAGATGTGGCTAAGCTGTTTCCCTTGGTAGGTGAGGCCAGGACCAAGATGGTACAATCTTAGATTAAGAGGGTACCTGTTTAAAACAGAGATGAGAAGAAATTTCTTTAGCCAGAGGGTAGTGAAATTATGGAATTCTTTGCCACGTACAGCTGTGGAAGCCCGATCATTGGAGGTGTTTAAGGAGGAGATAGGTATATAATTAGTCAAGGTATCAAGGGATATGGGGATAAGGCTGTAATTTGGGGCTAGATAGGAATAGTTTTGTTTCTCCTCTCATGGAGCTGACTCGATGGGCCAAATGGCCTACTTCTCTTTTGTCTTGTGATCTTGTGAAAAATTTCAGTTAAGCTATTATGACAATCAATGGTTACTGCAGTAAAAAAAACATTGAGGACAGTTATTTTCCTTGATTTGAAAGGGTATCTATTAAATCAAAATGAGCCTAAATATTTTCTTTGAAGCAAGCGCAAGGATTCTGTTCCATAAACACTGAATGTAGTGGTTAAGCAAAATGAAACCATAGATATTTTTCTTCTTTTGGCAGTTACTGCATTCCACAATTCACTCTGTCATGAAGGCATCAACCCCTTAACCAGAGGAGACTTGCTGGCTATTTTAACAATTTCTGAAAAAAAATGAGCATCAACTTACAGTGAGGAAATGATCCTCTACAAACAGCTTTGTTTAGTACTGTCACCAGAAACATGTGACAGTTTTTGAAGTCAGATTCCATTTTCTCAATAGACTCAATCCTAAAAAATAAAGGTTGTGATATGTAAATTAAGCTCGAGAGACAGTTCCATGGATAAGTGCTATGTTTTCAATATATTTCTCTGTGAAATACATAGGAACCACAATTATATCTACACATTTCTTTAGATTAGAATATTATATCATAGTTTTCAATTTATACCAGCTTTTCATACCTCACTGTAAAAATTGTAATAATTCAATTTAATATTTTGGTTGCCAAGAACCCTGAAATAACATAGTTGCAAGCTTCCTTTCGTTGCTCAACTGCAAAAATGTAGAGGCAATAATGCATGATGGAGACACAGGACAGTGAAGATGCTGGAATCAGGAGCAATATACAAAAAGCTGGGAGGAACTCAGCGGGTCAAGCAGCATCTGTGGAGAGAAATTGACAGTTGATGTTTCAGGTCGAGACCCTTCATCTAGACTACAAATCGTTTTGCGATCCGAAATGTTGACTGTCCATTTCCCTGCACAGATGCTGCCTGACCCATTGAGTTCCTCCAGATTTGTGTGTGTTGCTGCAGGTAATAATGCATGGCTACCTAAAAACTTCTCAAATTAGATAATAACTGACAAAATTAATGCAGAAATTAAAATACTTCATGAAACCATCCCCTTAAAAACACTGAAGCTATGACCAAAATAAAAATCACATCATCTGGAAACTGTTCTTCTATACCTGGAGCACCAGGACTTTAAAATATAATGAAAAAAGTTTATATATGACACTATAGAGTCATAGAACAAACAGCATGGAAACAGGCCCTTTGGCCCAACTGGGTCCATGCCAACCAAGATTCCCATCTAAGTTAGTCCCATTTGCATGGATTTGGCCCATGTCCTTCTAAACCTTTCCTAGCCATGTATCTGTCCGAGTGCCTTTCAAATGTTTTTAATGTGCCTGCCTCAACCACTTCCTCTGGCAACTCATTCCATATATTGACCACCCTCTGGGTAAAAAACTTGCCCCTCTGGTTCCTATTAAAATTCTCCCCCTCACCTTAAACCTGTGCCCTCTTGATTCTCCAGACCCAAGACAAAGACTGTGCACATTGACCCTATCTATGCCCATCATGATTTTATACATCTCTATAAGATCCCCCCTCATTCTCCTATGCTCCAGTGAATGAAGTCCCAATCTGCTTCATCTCTCTCCATAACTCAGTCCTGGCATCATTCTCTTCAATCTCCTCTGCCCTCTTTCCAGCTTAATGGCATCTTTCCTAGAGTAGGGTGACCAAAATTGAACACAATATTCGAAATATGGCCCCACCAACATCTTGTTCAATTGCAACATAACATCCCAATTTCTATACTCAGTGCCTTAACTAATGAAGGGCAGAATGCCAAAAGCCTTCTTCACCACCGTCTAACTACAACGCCACTTTCAGAGAACCATGCACTTGTACTCCTAGGTCCCTATGTTCTACAGCGCTCCCCAGGAACCTACCATTCACTGTGAAAGTCCTACCCTCATTTGTCTTCACAAAATGCAACACCTCACACTTATCCAGATTGAAATCCATTTGTCATCCCTCGGCCCACTTACCCAGCTGATCAAGATCCCTCTAAATCCAGATAACTATCTTCACTGTCTACCATGCCTTGCATATTCTCATCCAAATCACTGACATAGATGACAAATAGCAATGGGCTGAGCACTGACCTCTGGGGACCACCACTAGTCACAGGCCTCCAGTTTGAAAAACAACTTCCCACCATCATCCTCTGCTTCCTACCATCAAGCCAATTGTGTATCCAAATAGCTAGCTCTCCCTGGATCCCACGCAATGTAACTTTCCATGGAAGCTACTATGTGGAACCTTATCAAAAGCCTTACTGAGGTCCATATAGACTACATCTACTGCCTTCATAATCATATCTTATTTATGAATTTAGATTTGCCAGCATAGTTTATGTGTAGCATCTATTATAGTATTTTGTACTTAACAATAAGTTAAAAATTTATTTTGGCACAATTTGGTGAATTGACACAGTAAATGTCAACTGTGATTTGACACAGTAAATGCTTTGGAAGGCTTTCCTATCACCATACTCAATAGCTTTAGTTGCACTCTGAAATTTTAGTAATAAAAACATTTGATTATAATCCCTCAGGATTTGTTTGTTTGCCCCTTTTGATTCTTTGATTTCAAATGTCTGAGGAATCTTTCATCTTTTTTTCTGAAAACTCCATTTTAACTCACACACAAAAACAGAACAGATTTTGGCACTGTTGAGTTAACCTGTATTTTAATAATATCTGATGGTAATAACAGCTTACCAAAGTAAAGTGATTTTTTTTATATATACATTCCCTATCTCAGTTGGCATTTTTAGTTGTTTTAATACTTCCCTCTGGCCAGGAATAAACTTCCTGTCACTACAAACTTATTAAAATTTCTGTGTAGAATGAAGGATTGAGCCTCAATTTCCAGTGCAAAAATTCTTGCCTATCTTGACAGCAGGATCTTGTCATCATTTTTTAATTCTTCCCCTTGCCTAAGAACAGGCCAAATGGATAGACAGGCAGAGGGAAATACTGGTAGTGGGAAACTATAGATGGAGAAATTTTGGGAGATCATAGTTGGCTGTATAGGAAATCATAATGCAATCAGTCACTTTATGAAAGGGAAATTATGACAAAGTTATTAGAGTTCTAATAGGCAGGGTTGATAAGATGCCACATTGCATGATCTCAGAACTGTCGGCATTGTGGATAACATGTTAGCATGGCTAGAGGACTGGCTAACTAGCAGAAAACAGAATCAAGATGGTAATTTTCAGGTTGACAAGTTGCAAAAACTCACAGGGATAATGCTAAGGCTTCAACTATTTACAATTCTATAGACCAAGTATATTGTAGCCAAGTTTGTTCTTGATATAACAAGAGGGAAAGCAAGTTATCAGAAGGACACAGAGTCTGCAAAGAATCATAGAAAAGTTAAATAAGTGGGAAGATTTTTCAAGATGGAGCTTAAAGTGGAGATGAGGTTTCCCACTTTGTTAACAAGAAAATTAAAACAGAATATTTTTGAAATGAACAGAAAGGATCCAGATGTCGTCCTCCACGATTTACAAAACTAGTATGCAGGTATAGTTAGTAATTGGGGAGATAAATGGAACGGGCTTTTATTGTAAAGGACTGAATATAAAAGAAGGAAACTTTCTACAAACTGGAGATCACACTGGGAATATTGTGTTATCAAGTTATTTCAGAGAAAGTTCAAAAGGTTGATTTCTGGGATGTAAAGGTTGTACTGTGAGGAAAGACTGAACCAGTTGAATTTATACTCATTGGAGCTCGGAAGAATATAGATGGAGAAATTTTGGGAGATCATAGTCAGGGAGCTCAGAATGGGACCTCAGAAGAATGAAGGGTAATGTTATTGAAAACCACAAGATTCTGATAGGGTTTGACAAATGCTGAGAGAACATTTCTCCTTATGGCGAAATTTAGAATTACAGAGCAAAGCTTCAGAATAAGGAGTTCATTTTTAAAACATAAATGAAGAAGTTCTCATGATGGTTATAAATCTTTGGAATTCTCCACTCGAGAGCTGTGGAGGCAGTAGCATGAGATGGACAGATTATTGAACAACAGGAGCATCAAAAATTATGGAGAGTGGACATGAAAGTAGAGCTGAGGCCAAGATCAGATCAGCCATCTTACTCTATGGCAAAGCAGGCTTGAGGGACCTTATTGGCTACTCTTTTGTCTTATGTTCTTGTAAGACAGTAAAATAAAAAAGAGTCAGGAGTGAATGATTGGCAATTCAGTGGCTTGACAATCAGGAGATGGAAAGTGACACTTGTTAGGGGAGAGATCAGCAGTTGAAGGGCTGTGGGGAGGAGGCCTGTGATCAGAAAGACCAGGCTGAAATTGGTTGGGTTGAAGTTGGTAATTGAGGTTGAAAGAGGCAGAAAGCCAAGTTGAAGTACCCAAGTTCTGTTTTAACATAGATTTTTCAAAAGACATTCACAATGAAATTTGTTTCTTTTCATACAATTTAATGTTAAAGTAGAAGTCACATTAAAAATGGAAACACCAGCAATTACATATCCTTGCATATGGCATGTGCAATATGCATGAAAGTTGGTTGAATGATTTTTAATTTTAATTGTTCTATTTAAGTAAAGTTTGATTTTAGCTATTCTTAAGGCCCCACCTGTTTTATAAAAAAAATTCTTGATTATACCAATTTCGGGTACACAAAAGACAGGGGGAATTGGTATCTGCAAAATGCACAAATATTGTGTGTAATTTTTGGCTATAAATTACAAATTAATCCCCCACAGAAATGCCCACCTCATTTATATTAAACACATATAGCTTAAGAATGAAGTTTTCCCAAATTGGGTAATAAATTTCATCCATGAGTTCCCATTAATTAAGTATAAATTTAGTCTGAGGCTCTTTTAACCACCATCTATACTTGCAGGATTCTTTTGTTCCACTCAATAATATTAAGTTATTTATTTCATACTTAATGCCATTACAATCTTGAAATTTAAGATCACAGAATGACTACGTAAAAAGAATAGTTGGCCATAAAATCTGCATGAGTGTTTTCTCTGCGCGAGTTGTCTTGTCTATTCTTCAAGGTTTCCCAGAATGTTTTAATATATACCTTTGTTGAACAGTCATTTAAAAAAATAAACTATCATCATGTGTATAATTCATAAACAAAAACTTCATTGAAGAAATTTCCATATTCTTGTACCTCCCTATCTACAGAAATTTCTTATGTACAGTACTGTAATTCTGCAATTATTTGTATTGTTGGTGTAAAAGGTAATCTTTGATATGAGATGGGGTGTACACAGGAAAGTTTGGGAATGGATAATGTTCATGATAGATGAGAGGTTGGCCCTTGGAACACTAGGGTAGTGACAAAAATGCTGGTAATGCATTAGATTTTATTTCAATTTCCAACATCCTTGGTATTTTACTTTTTTCATTAGAACATTGAAATAATTAATTCGAGAGTTGACAAAACCCTTGGATGATGGTTTGAGCAGAAGCTAAGCAAAGATGGGAAAGGGTTGGAAACTTAGCTTATAGTCAGGTAGGGCACCAAACAACAATTTGCATTTATATAATTCTTTTAATTAATAAAATCCACCAATCACTTTTTGGACGCATTATATGACCTCAGACCATATATGGAGATATTCGGGCAAATGACCAAAAGCTTGCTTTGAGAGAAATTGGTTGGTTAATAGATGAAATTCCAGAATTTTGGATTTAGGCAACTGAAAGTACAGTCACCAGTGGTAGAGTGATTAATGTAGGCCTTGTCTGTGAGGCCAAAATTGGAAAAGCACAGGGATCTCAGAGGGTTGTTGAGCTACATGAAGTTGTGAACTTCTATTTCCAGTGTCAATGGCCAGGGAGGAAGATGAAATAGTGAGTGGGAATCTTCTGGTAGGGACTGAAGACTAATGCTTTTATTTATCCAAAAGGTTTTTAAAAAAAGAACTAAATTATTATCATGAAATTTTATTGGCCTGGTGAGACCATTAGGTCTTTTAATCCTTCACTCCTGGACCACACCAGATGACTTCTCATTTTATTTTTATAAAACTGCAAAGCTTAGCGTTAAACATTTAATTTTTTTAATAGATCGACCAGGTCTGGTTAATGTATCACAGATTGAACAGATGCAGGAGAGCATTGTTCAAGCCCTTCGCCTCCATCTACACAGCAACCATCCTGATGCCATCTACTTATTTCCCAAACTTCTCCAGAAGATGGCTGATCTGCGCCAGTTGGTTACAGAGCACGCTCAACTTGTCCAGAAGATTAAAAAGACTGAGGCAGACACTTTTCTACATCCACTTCTACAGGAAATTTACAGGGATATGTACTAAAATAAATGCAGGTTGTCACCAGTATATTAGACGTTATAAATCTTTGAGCACTACTAAGAATAATTAAGAGTGCGAGGATTATTTGTTAGCCAATAATTGATACACAGTGCTTCTCTCAGGTTTGCTTAACACGATTGGCTGAATTTTGTGCCTTGAGACAATGTAGTTTATTTCATCTGATCAAAATTACAGTATATTTTTAAACTGATTAATCCAGTGTATAATTGAGATGTTTGTAATTAAAGCAGATTTGTTACAAGCTAATCTATAGTTAATTACAGTAAGTTATCAAGAATGCTAAATTATCTATTTTCATTGCCCTAAATATTGAACCTAATCAATTGTGTTCCAACAAGATGAAAATCAAATAGTTTACTATGAAACTTAAACCGAAAGGATTATTTTCCATAAATATCAATCATTGCACTCATTAAAGTGTAGAGTGAAAGAGTCCACTGGTATTTCATGCAACATTTTGTGTTTGAAGATTTGATGTATGTCTTTTGATTTTTACATTCAGTAATTCAAACCATACAGCCAGAAGCTTTGTGAATAAATTTTAAGCATTCACAATTTTAGACAATTGATGAAATATTTATGATTTATATACTTTTATATTTTCACATCATATAAATCAATTATAATAAATCTGATTCTGATTGTGCAGAAAAGGACAAAACCACTACAGAAAGGATTAAATTTCTGAACACTGAATACATTAGGATCCTTATTATACTTATAACAGAGTAATTAAGTCCAGACCCATTTCCAAAAAATGGAAAGCTTTCTGACCCACAACTGAAAACTATACTCTAATGAAACTGCTAATAATATTTCAATATTCTTCAGACTCCTACCTCTGTTTAAAAAAATCCACTCTGCTGTAATTTTATGTGATGCATTTATGGTTATTTCATTTCATAAATTAAACCCCTTCTTATAACATCTTTGTAAATTTATGGTGTTCAACCTGAGATTGAAATAGTGAGAATGGTGGTTTTTTTGTGATAGTGAGGTTCTTGTTTTAAATATGATTTACAGAATTGGGTATAGAGGTCACTTTCTGTCAGATCATTAGTGGGGATAAGAGGTGAAAAGGAATTTGAGTTCTTACTTAAGTTATAAATGAAAGTAAGATTACATGCAGCACAAAAGAACAGTGACCAGATTTTGCTGACAGGGCAGCTTGGTTATGGATGCCTCTGGAAGATAAATTAGATTAATCTGTAATATGTGCTTTTCAGTGTACAAATAAAATGTTCATCATAGATAAACTATTAAAAGTGACTACATATGATCTTTTATCTCCTACACATCCAAACTGCAAATTTAGTGCAGGAATTTTTAGTTAGGTGGTTATTATCAGACTCAAAATGTTAAATTATTTTTGCACTTGAAAAAGCTGTTACTAAAGGTTAATTTTTTTTTATTTAAAGGGAAAGAAACAGAATGCGTTAGCCAAATTTTGAAGTTAGTTTCAGTCTGTTAAATAGTCCTTTAATATGTGGTCAATTTTTAAAATAAATTTTAAAGCTAATGTTATGCTTATGCAGTATAATTCATATTAAAATTAATTACAACTCAAACTTTAAAACATAAGTTTTATGGAAAGTCTAAATTAGTATTTATGTAAGTTTTGAGGTCATATACTCTAACTGACAATTCTGGAAATCAGATTTGTTTTCCTCTCTTCAGAGACTCATTTTTAAAAAAATTATTGTAGAGTGGTGAAATGCCTTAAGCTGGCTTTCTAAGTACTTCATGATTGTTCACTACTGTATGCTATTTCCCTCATGATTAAATGTAAATAATTGAAAACACTAGTGGACAATTTTACTTTGGCCAACATTAAAATTAATACAACAAAACAAATGTATGATTTGAGCAATTGAATATGTGTATTTGCATGTAGAAAATTGAATGGTACTGCCAAATGCTTTCTCTCTCAAAATAATAGTAATTCGCCTTCATGTTTGGGGCTTGAGCACTTTCTTAACTCTTGTATGTCATAACTATATATTTGTTGCACAAAACTGTATTTTTCTACTGAAACTTTTATGACATTGTACATTCATTACAAAATGCCTTTTCTTGAAATACACAATTTCTAAGTGTCCTTTAGGGATTTGTACAAGGACATTCCAATCTTCCACCAATTGACTCTTAACCATAGGAAATAGACTGAAAATAATTTAGATTGTGAAATATCAAACTTGATGAGGGAAGACTGGAATAATACGATGTCAGAAAAGTATAAATCCAACATAAAAATATTGAATTTCCTATTTTGTTGTTTAAGTGGTACAGTTTTATTTCTACGATAAATTGGTAAAATAATTCATTAGATTTTCAATTCTAACCTCATCTATTTGACTCCTGCAGGATACATATTTTTTTATAAATATCCTCTTCTTTCCCATATTCCTTTTGATTCTAACATTTAGATTTAACACAGATGATTTCTTTCATATGCTGGACTATAAATTTCACATTGTATACAGTTTTCATTTAGTAAGGTTTTCCACAGCATAATCACTTATCCTAGGTTCACCTACTAAACTCCTGTCAGTTTCTTAATATGAATCTTTAACAAATAATGTTATTAACCCTTTGTAATTATTTATCCGGGATATCAAATCAAAAAAATATTCATGGCCTTTCTTGTGTTTTGCTTGGTATATTTTCATTGTGCCTACTGTACACTTTCATTTTTCAGACCTTTTTATATTTTTTATAAAGGGAAAGCAAACCGGTATTGGCTGCTAAATATGAAAAGTAAGAGCTTTTTAGATGAGCAAATAGTTTAGGAAATTATATTTTCCCAGCTGTGAAAATATAATTAATACATTAATTGTTACACTTAAGTTAAGCTAAACCAACACAACTGAGGTACTTGTTTTATGCATATATGACTAACACAGTGCAATCACTAATTTCTTATGCCCAAGCATCCTTTGGTGTACCTGTAAGTTTAATAATGGTACTAAAAGAATCTTGGTTTCCAGTTGCTTTCCTGCTTTTAAGATTTGCAGTATAATAACTGAGGCACAGAACAGTAATTATTAGATGTTAATTACATTGGAATTCCAACTCTAATTAAAAACAGAGTTTAGGTAAATCAAAGCCCATTTTGAAAAGTGAATCCAATTGTTTGTAAAACCACTGGGAATCTCAGTATAATACTGGATTCCCATGATGCTCTTCACCTTCCCAGGAAAGTAATTATACTTGAAGTTTGATTACAGTAAGACAGAGTATGTTTTGTACAAGTCGGGTAGCATTCAACACTGTAATTTATCAGTTTTAGGGATCCAATGATGACACATTTATTTAGAGAATTTTGATTTTGTTTGTTATGCTTTGTGCCAGTCTTTATGCCTTTCCCTCTATCCCACTGCTTGTTTGCCATCTGTTCAATTTAAGAAGCATCTTAGTTGTTAATTTAAGGGCAGTGTTTAAATTTAGTGCTGTACTAAATGTTGATATTGCCAAATGGGTGAAAATCTAAATAGTGAATCAAGAGTGCTTCCATTGAATAAAGAGGTAATATTCAACTAAAATACTCTGCCACTATTCAGTTATATCCTATGTATAGAAGTAAGCTAATGATTTATAAACTAACAAAAATGGCACTAAATAGCAATATCTGCTCTCAATTAAGGTATGCTTGGTTATTTTATACTTGTATTGATTTTCTCCTTTTTATGTATTGCATGAACATTACAAGCATAAGTGACATTAAATGGATAGTTAGGAATCGTCAACAAAACCTAATGCAAAAAATGGTCCTCAGATTCCAGCAGCAAAATCTGAGAGATTTAAAGCTTTGTCAGAACACTCAAAACTGAATAAAACCCTACTTAACATACCTAGTAGGTAAACATATAGAGTAGGTATGACAATGTTTTTACGTTTGTGATTGCTTTTATGTTACTAGTTGTTTTTGTTTAACAGTTTTCATTGCATCTACTATTTTTAAAGCAGGAAACAAATTGAAACAGACTATGAATGTTCTTAGTATTGCAGCATCATATGACAGAGGTTTATATTGCTGCCAGGATATTCCAACATGATGCATAATGGATAAGTGTGGCATTCGTAAAAGGATTTTTTTTCAGCAGTAGCTCTAATATTAGGGGAAATCTGAAAGTTCTCATAGAATATTGTATTCTTTTGTGACATGAACCTTGAGTTTCATGTCTGGATGTTTGAGTGTGTTGCATACGTTTAATTTCCAGCATGGATGTTCTCAGAAATATGTAGGCTTGGTTTCCTTTTCAGTGATATATCCATATTGAAAATGATGAAATTTGTTTTTTTTTTCTCAGTGATGCACAAAGTCGTGATGCACAAATAAAGTCATGATGTCTAAAAATCAGCTGTTTGCCTGACCTTCAAACAGATTGTTGTCTGTTTGAGATACTAGCCAATAGTTCAAGTGTCAGAATCCCAAATTCATACAGCCAAAAGAAGTTAATTTCTAATCTTTATTGCTAATGTTTCTTGCAAACTATTATCAGTAACATTACAAAATATTGTATCAAAATGTATCCATGTGAGTCCAAGTAGCTTATTTCCTCAGGTTAAATCAAAATCTTGTAGAAGATGTGTAAATAAAGGGGGATGTTGTTTCTGAAAAACAGATTGATAACCTTGGAATGGCATATAGACCCAAGACAGAACAATATTACTTTTGCACTTTATCATGAACTATATTCAGTAATTAATCAATATATGTTTATGCTGGCAACTATTTAAAATATATAAGCATGGAAAATGCATGGGGAATATTGCCAGTAAGAAGATCATTAGGTTAGGTTTCATAGCAGTTGTTATAAATGGTGAAATTTATCCTTTTCCACAATAAAATTTATACTCAGATGTGTTCTGTAACTTAAAAATAAGGGACAGTGCTTCAACATCCAAATTAGATAATAATGCCTTTTTTTGAGCTGTGATTATTTTGTGTGTGTGCGTGTGCAAGAAGTTGGTGTATATACAAATGAAACTTGTGTTGTTAAACTTAATGGACTTATCTTTGAAATCAAGAAATGTTTGTACTTCCACTTTTGAAAATCAATAAACTGAATTTAAATTAAATATAAAAATGTGTCATGTTATTCATGGAAGCTTCATAATCTAAATATGGACAACTACTAACTTGATTCTGCCAGGGCAGAAATTTCTAAACGAGTCAAAGCCGGGACTAAGGAACAGGGCTCATTGCCTTCGAGGCAGATCTTAAATTT
>JARFYF010000029.1:15303886-15318901 GCA_030265395.1 Rhina ancylostomus | reverse complement strand
TAGCTTGTCAGCTGGATACAATTTAGGATGTTCATATTGTAAGATGCAGAATCTTAGTTTTTAAATTTTACAAGTGCAGATATAGTACAATGGCTCATATTCTCAACAAGTGCTTGGTGTATGTGAAAACAAAATTTGAACCAATTCTATTAGCATTTAACAAACTCTAACTTTTTTGGAGTCACTGAACATGACAGGTTGAAATCAAATTAACATTTGGGATTCATTTTGAGTTTATTGCTAACATAGCACTATAATAGAATTTTATCACATGCATGCCTAAAAATTGAACGTTATCCTCATTTGGTGTGCTAAACATGTATGGCACATAATGTTAATGCCCATTTGGATCCCCCACTAATCACTCAGCAGAGCTCTTCCCTTGGTAGCTGCAGACAAGTTGCATAAAAGGCTGCCATGGAGGAGAGGGCAAACACAGGGGAATGAGGGGCATGAGGATCTTGTATATTTGCCCATGACCTACAGGAGATCATCTGCCCTGATCAAATCCACATGCTATACACTACCACAAAATGGAGGATGATCAGTGCTGAAATGATCGCAGAACGTAGATCCAATAGTATAGACTCCAATTGGTGATGGAATTCTACAGATTTCAAATATCCTAAGCTTTGAAAATTGAGGCTGGCAGATGTGTGCAGTTCAGTGATGTAGCAATGAGATCTTTTAAATGTAGTTCTCAGCCCATTTTCTCCCAGGTTTTTTTTTGAACTGTTAGCAAAGGTCATCATTTGAAGCCCAGAGTTCCAATTTACATTGGCAAGGGAGGAAATACACAATGCGCAACTTGTCACACCATTACATTCATGAACAATACTGGGAAAATGTCAGATGCTCTCCAGCAAACTGCCCTTAGAAATGCTTAAATCAGTTTCCCCAATGGGCAAAATTTCACTTAGCAATGATCTCTAGTGTGATATAATCCAGAATAAATTGCATTTTGTGCAATAGGCACTAATGCATTTAATTTCTAGGCAGTGGTGTCATAACTGAGGATGTAAATTTGGGATTTATTTTTGGTATTCAAAAGCAAAGTTCACCTCAAAATCTTTGCTAACCCATTAATCCAAATGTTAAAGGCATCCGAATCCAAAGATTGAGATAATCACTTGTGGATTGAGATTGAGATAAACACTTTGGCAAATCATTACTCAAACGGAATGAGTTGATTACATGTGTTTGATCATCACTGGTCAAGTCTGAGGCATTTCTTTTAAAATAGCAGGGAGAAACATAACCAAAGAAACTAATTCACACCTCATCCTGGCTGGTGATAGCGACCCATTAGATTTGGTGACCTGGCTGTAATAGGAAACCTTAAGATGGTTAAAAAGGACCGTGGAGGATTGAAACTTGAAAATAATTCTATAGAGTACTTCTATTGATTCAGTTTTAATACTGTACTGATTGGAGATTTACAAAGACTGTATATACATGAATTCTCATGCCAGCCAATCAATATTAAAAAAACACTGCAATCATTTTCAATTTAAACTGTGCTGGGAATTATGATAGCAACGATACAGCCTGTGTGTGCTAACATGTTGAAGTGCTAATACAAATTAAGCAAGTTTGAGGCTGGTTGACTATAGCAAACGCAGAACAATATTTAAAACAAACATGCAAAAACAAGTATTCCAACGTGGAGAGCACAGATACTGTTCAGAAGCATTTTCTGCAATGTGGAGCAAATGGAATTAAAGATCCATAGCACTCAAGTAGAATAAAAGATAAAATGACACATGTACGTTCTCTAGGTCATTGTGCACAGTGGAGTTAGTGTAAGCATTCAAGTGGATGAACTCTAAAGTGCTCCATTTACCACATAAAATTAACCTTTTTTTTAAAAATGGAGTGTTTAAAATTCACGATACAGTGCATTTCCCTGGGATTCAATACTATTTGGCTTACTATCTGGTTAACAAGCATTCTTTTCGATGATAATCTTTTGCAATATCATTAAATAACTTTTTTCCAAGCAGAGACAATCTTCAGGAACAACCTGCTCCCTCACAAACTTATTATAAATACCATCTGCTTTTATGTCAGAAAATGCATTTACATTTTAAGAACCTTAACTTTAAGCCTCTCTTGAACCATTCTAATCTTGCTCAAACATTGTCACAGCTGGTCATGAGCTGTACATTGGAAAGATACATGGGAAGGTTCTGTGGGTCTGAGGTGGTACTGAGCATGAACAAATGCCAGGGCATCTTAGATGAAACTGAAAGCAGGTGGTGTTGTTGTATGGGATTGGTGAGAGAATGTGAAAGGAGAGAAGGCATATCAAACTTCTCACTCCTTTCTGGATAAGGGTAGCAAAATGGGTTATATTTTTTTTGAAAGAAGGTGGTATTTAACAAGCATTTCTTTGACATGACTTAGGGACCAGATTTTTGCCTTGTGGTATGTGTGGCAAAAATCTAATTCATTTATAAAAATATTTTTGCACATTATCTTTATCAGATCATATCTGCCATGAGATACCATGGAATGATATCATACCATGGAAAGATATCCTATTTAAAAAGATTAATTGTAGTATCTTGTTTGGTCTCCATTTTGTTGCATGTTCAAGTGAATAGAACCCTTAATCTCCATACACATACAAAAATTTCAAATGCTACACTTCACTTGAATTAAAGTTGAACTATTCCTGCTCCAGATCATTTTATAATGAGAGTAATGACAGACAATGCTTAACTTGCAATACTGGGCACTTGTCCTCAACAAAATTTCTCTGATCAGTGGACTGGACAGTAGGAGTCAAGTTTTCCAGTGATCTGAACCAGAATTGCTTTTCAAATTCTACATATAAACAAAGTCACCAAACATTGCGTGTTATAGTTAAAGATGAATAGGTAGCAAAGACTCTTAAACAATCGAGATAAATGGATCATTAATCCACACTGTAAAGTAATTAAAATCAGCAATTTTGCTTTTCTCTTCAACTGCTCATTTTCCTATCACATTCTGTGAGAGGCTGTTGTTGTTTAGCATCAGAATATTTTACTTTGTTTGATCTCACCATTCTACAGAAAATTTGCAAGCAAGGAGAATGAGCTGTTTTTCCATATATTGTACATATTTACATACAAGATAACAGGATTTGAAGGCAGTAATGAGTTTAAACTATTTCATTTGACTTATTTAGATTACACTCAGTCAGACCCTCTCTTAGTGTGTTATAGAGCCTTTTGACTATAATTTATGCGGTTAAAGTGTATATTTTGTTACAGATATATTTTTGGTGCCCAATACGAATTTATTTTATGCTTATTTTCTGACTGAATTTTTGTAGATGATTTTCTTTCCTCCCAATTTATAGGGTGACCCTCTTGTCACCAAATACTGTTCATAGTCTGAGAGGATGAGAGATTAATCTTCCCCCAGGGCAAAGGCAATAGCACTGCTGAACACAATTATGAAGATTAGGACGTTCCTGCCTTTTTCGATTGTCAATTCCATCCCTGGTTGGCCACTGGCTCAACCGAGGGTGAAGAGTCATCGTTGAAATCCTTTATTAAGAGTTAAGAGATTAACGTGTTCTCTTTTGTCAATGCTGATTCCTATCATTTTGTAGTGCAGCAAAATTATCACTGTTAAATGGTTGCTGGATGCTTTTAGCTTAGGAAGCTGGTTAATTCTTAATAATTAACCACTTTATATGCATATGTACTGTACCTTTGGGTATCCCAAGTTAACCTGCACCTGCTACAGGTGAGGCAATAAAAGGGTACTTATAGCTTTAATAAATACAATAATACATCATTTTTGTCACTGCTTAAAGCATAAGGAACTCAGACAAATCAATTTCAAATACAGAGATTAATGGTCTCAAAAAAAACTTAGGTTTGTTCTTTTGTATTGAAACCTCATAGAAAGCAGTCTGGGTATCTGAACTATGGATCACAACTTCACAGTTCATAAATTCTCATTCTGCCTGTGCATCATGTGCACCACATTAAATTTACTGCTTGAACAAAAAGCAGTCAAAAAGACAGAAAATATAACATCACCATAACTTAGAGCTTATTTAAATGTCCAGTGTTTTCTTAAATGCTATAAGTTCATGCTGGACTGTGTTTATGGATAACCTAGACACTCAAGAGATCTAGTGTCAATAATTACAGAAGTGATTGAACATTGCAGATGTTGGTCATTGTAGGATTGTTCAGGGATGAAAGAACAAGAGATAGTGAATACAAACATTTCATTTGAAGAAGATTTAAACTTTTTTCCACATAAAATACCACATCCTTTAAGTGGCTTTGGATTCTCTGCATCATCTATTGGTAGCTCAACCTGCCTCACACCGAATGCTTAGTCAACAAGTAGAGGCCTCATCGCTACTGAAATCATCATTGTCTGTGGGTGTTTCCCCCTTTACAGCCATGCTGATTATTTTTAGCCACTGTTGCTTCTGATTATCAGAGTCTGCAGCAAAAGTATGGATGAACCTTGACTGTTTAAGGCTAAACACATGAGACCCATCAACACCTCGTGGATTTTCTTCTATCGTATAGCCAAGAAGAGGAATTGTGGCTAGTGCCTTCACATCCTAGAAACAAGAGCAAAACAAAGGCATTTTGTGAAATATATTTTCAAGAAATCACATTTAACTACCGAATACTTAAAAACTTTTGCAGATATATCATTGATCCACACAGTTAAATTTTGGGAAATAATTATGTTTATTGAAACTGGTAATATAAGTAATAGGATGTTCCCTTCCAAATATTGAAGACTTAACTACATATTTCAGATATAGTATCTATTTTGGCTGGCGCTCTGGCCACCTAGATTAAGGTTTACTTTAAAATCAAGATGGATAGAAACTCTGTCGTGTGCCAGCACTTATTTTCCATATATTGGTTTTATTCTGCTAGTTATCTTTTATAGGAATAAAAATCAGTTGTACATAACACCCTCAACATTTCACTGCACATACCAACCTCAACATTTCTTCCCGTAAGTAATAAATGAGGGGATTTAAGTGGTTGAATATACTCTCTTATATTTGAATACTAATGTTACAGCTCTTCCATCTTAGCATCTCACACCACTATTGCCCTTGTTAACGTCATCATTTTGTTTTCTCAAATAATTGCCCTTGATGTCAAACAAAGACATTGTAAAAAAACTAAGTGGTTATCGTTAGTGATGAGCAGAGATATTGTGAAACTTTAGTCAAAGAATGATAAACAAAAATTAATATATCAAGATTTCTGGCCTTCTCCTTCAGGACTCATGCACCAAACTCCCATTCTGTCAAACTGTTTAAAGTTCTCAGGTTTACATATGGCTGTTATAAATCCTGTGTTAATATCAGCATTTCTCTTCAGCGGTAGTCTGTCACTATTTGCCTTCCTAAATAATACTGGCAATAATGATTTCCATCAGTTGAGTGCATATTAATACAAACCACAATACCATCACTTAGTTTGAATCTGGACCAGAATAGTGGCATTTAGACAGTTCACTTCATTTAACTGGATGGTTGTAAGTATATAATTTCCCCATTTTATATTCACTGGTTACTGTTACTCTTCTGTGTCTTTATTTATTCCAGGTGAATTTTTATCTTTTTGAAACATATACGGTTGCTTCATCTGGACCCACTATTTCTGGTTATGATAACAAATTTCCTACCCAATTTCTCTCTCCTTTGTGTTTTCCAAATTTTGGCTGTTTTGTCCTATTTTGCATATTAATACATTATTATAGTAAGGAAAGAAATCATTAGGCTCTCTAGGTTAAGTTATCCATCTACTCACCACACATTTGCCTTTCCCCCATATTCTTTACAAGTTTTCTTTCCTTATTAAGATGGATTCTGCTTCCACTACTGTTCCTAATGTGACATTATGTGTCCTAAAAGGACCTTTAAGGAAATTCACTAAATCACATTGTTTGCTAATTAACTTAAATTAATGAACTGGAAATTAAACAATACAGTCTCATTTTTCAAGCCTTAGGCACTCTACTACAGCTGCTGTGCCAGAATCAAGAGAATGCTTTCAGCCAGGAAGATGGTGAACACCACATTGATAAGGTCTAAGAAGCATCCTTCTCTGAAGAAAGAAATTTTGCATATAAAATTAAAGGCCTAACACCTACTTATGTCTCTGTTCCAACATTTGCAGGCTGTCTGAGTGGTGGAAGGGAGGTGGGGGTTTTCGGAGTGCAGCTAACAGCATCATCACTGACTGAAATCTGGGAAAATCCCCAGATAATAATAAAAAAAATAATAGAAAATAATAAACCAATACCTCCCTACTGTCCCTCAAAAGCTACCAACTTGAACATGGAGCTGGGGGATCATTAATGCTCCTCCTAACCACACACCGCAGTGACTGTAGAACATCCTTCCACTCACACTGTTAAGCCTGACCCAAAGCCTGATCCATTAAACCCAATGTATCAAGCTTCTTCCTGCCGCCCCCAACACTTAACCAATTAATAACCAGCCTCCAGATAATCTTCCCCATTACAGAAGCTTTTGGCATTTACCCTAGAACCTGAGCAGCAGCAATATTAGGGACAAAAATTAAACACCAAATGTTACAGGAATTGGAAATCTGACAAAATTGACAATGTGAGAAACACTCAGCATATCAAGCAGAGAAGGAGCAGCGTTTCTGTTTCTCTTTCTCCACAGATGATACCTGATCTGCCAAGCATTTTCTGCTTAAATTAACAAATGGGACAATTTTTGGTTGCAAATTTTTTAGCAGAGAGAAACTTAATCCCTTATTCCCTTTTCACTCCTGGTCTATGGTATGGACTCCAGCCATTTCCCAGTTTCCCCATCGTACTCGCTTTGTGATTTCTACATTAGCTTCAAATTCAGAGCGATATCTGCAGAGAAGGTAAATGGAATAGATTCCTATGAAAAGGATATCCAGCGGAACTTTTATTGACTGATATAATATCCGGACTTTTTCCAGCAGAAAACTGGGTCAACCTTTTTAGAACCTGAAATAGTGGCTCTGAGATAAGTCTGTGGGCTACTGACAAGTGCATCGTTCACCTTAAATTCCTTTCTGGTAGTTTATTAGATTAATCCATTAACTGAATGTATCAACCAAAAAAAATGAAAGAAATCTTAGATGAATAGATTAAATTTAATATGTTGCTACTCCAAAGTGAAATTGCCATAAATTTTTAAAATTCAGAATGATTTTTTAGATTAACTGGTCCAAATTTTTGTATGCACAGCTAGGAACCTTACTATGGAAGCTCTTGAAACATATCAGCACGTGGATGGAAAATTCTACTAAGAACCAATATTCAGAAATCAACCAACTATATATTGAATCAATTGTACAAAACTATTAAAACATTAATTTAAAACAATTAATTGTGATTTTCAGTACCTTTGCAAACTTACTACATTTCCCACGGAGTCTTCTTGCATATACAGGCAGTCTTTGAATTATATAAGGGTCTTTATTACTAGGAACCGTCTTTAAGTCAATGTCTATATTTTCTATAGCCACCCAATCAAATCGCTCGACATATATTTGGTATAATTCTTTCATTTCATCAAATATCCACCTTAACACCACCCATAATTAAACTAATGGAATATATCCCCAGATAATAATAAAAATGACTGTATCCAGACATTAATGACCCCCTGGAACATTTTATTATCACTATCTTGAAAAATGCTTTATAAATATATGGGAGAATTTGGATAAACTCAGATTTCCCTAAGTCAGATCATCTGTAACCCAGAGAGCCCCTGTCTATATAGATAGGTACACAATTAGAAATGGTGAGACTTATTCACAGGCTTTAGCCAAAATAATTCGTCAGGGGCAAAATGTATTAAAAGAAGCTGACAGTATATATACAGCCAGATTTGCTCCATCTCTGGTAAGCAGCTGGTTTCCGTGATGAAACTCAGATTGTTCTTACCTATCCCCCATACAACTAGTGATCTATTAGTTCAGGATTAACACACATACCTGGGGTGCTCCATACATGTACAGAACCAATCCTTCATTCTTAGGAATCACACACCACACTTTCTGCCATGGTTTGGCAGGTTTCTCCAGATAATGAAGAAAGTTGCAAATGATACAATTTTCGGAGACTTCAGCAGCCTCAATCTGAAAGGCAGAAGGTGGAGTGGAAATTTAATAAAAATCAAAGTTGATTGGAGATGCAAAAAAAAACAAGGTGCAGATCACTTCCATTAAAGTCACATAAATTATAAACCTCAAAACAATTACTATTAGCTTTGCAATTAACCTTTTTTCCTTTGGATTACTATATTACAAGAGACATTTGCCATATTTGATTATAGAAAATGGTTGACCACAAGATGGTAGGCTATTTTTGATCAAGTATTTGGCCGTACTACACATGCATGCACACATCCTGGCACACTCAGAAAACTATGGCCCATACCTCAAGAATTCCTTTCTTTTTTTTATCATCTTTCTCTTCACTGTCAGTTTTCCCTGTTATTATGACATAACAGTCTTTACATACTTTGTTGGGTTTGTTGCTGTCATAGGCAAGGCTTGCTTTATAATCAGAACACTTCCAACATACAACCTGGAAAAAGAAGTGACACATTTTATAACCTCCTCAATGACTTATTCTCATCTGAAAATTCCATCGGTTTCAAATACCTGAGCATATGATCCAGATTAACATTCCTGGTTCAGTACTGCAGGAGTGCAGAACTGTCACTGTCAGAGGTATTGTCATTCAGAGAAGACTTCATATGGGGCCCACCTGCTCTGAGGTGGATGTTAAAAAATTCCATGGCACCATTTTAAAGTGCAGGGGATTTATTCCCAGTGCCCTACCTAACATTACCCATCAACCAAAATCACAAAACAAACTATCGGGTCATTAAATCATTGCTCTTTGTGGTCAAATTTACACATCAACATGTATCACATTTCAGTAAATTACTTCATTATTTTTGAAGTTCTTTGTACGTCCTTGACACTTTGGAAGATGCTATAGAATGGCATTCTGTCATTCACAGCGTTCCATTTGTCAGCCATCATGGTGAAGATAAATTAACTTTTAATTGTATTATTTACAAATGTATTATTAAAGCTCACTTTTGCGTGCTCTAGGAGTCTGTTAGTTAATTGGCCTAAACTGATTTTCATTTTGCCTCTTCCTCAGCTTTTATTAACATCATCAGCCCTCCCATTGGAGCCTGCATCTAGTGCTCACATCTTCCAAGAAGATTACTTAGGGTTCTTCTTCCTCTACCTGTTCCTGGCTAGTTCACATGGGGAAGGGGATAGGAGATCACATAGGGTGGGCCATCATGTTGCAATGAGAAAAAAAATACAATTACCCAAGACCATATCAAGATCAGAACTGTTTGAATATTGAACAGCTGAATGATAAAGAACTTTCAAATCCTTATAAAACAGTACACCTTCCTACACACCATTGGTACCAATAGATCCAATAGTTACAAAACAGAATTAGAACTCAGTGAGTTTGCCACTTACACATCCACATGCACGACAGTGATGTCTTCGCCTCGTCAGAGCATTGAAGGGTTCCTTACACTTCATGCACAAAGTAACTTCATTGTCACGAATCCATCTCGGCGCCCTCCTTCCCAGTTCTGCTGTCTTTAAGTGGTAAAGAAATAAAATAAAACACTTGATAACAAAGGTGAAAAGGGGGAGCAATGCAGTGTATGAACTAAATATTCTTTATAAATCAAATTGGTCCGAAAACCTGGAGCCACTGAATCAGCACCTAAATTTCCTGCAAGCAGCTGAATCTTCTTGAGATCCATTGAAGTTATAACGACTCTATCACAGTCTTTTAATATATCAAATCTTGTTTTGTTGTTGGTTTGGCTGAGGGAATTGATGAATGTTTGAACTTAAGTTTAATATTCCAAATCCTTCAGTCTGTGTTGTGGTTTCCTGTTTCCTCTGAAAGGAGTAAAGAGACTAGAGTACTCACGTGAGTGTCAGACCAAGGCTGTTTATCTAACCTCTAGTGTTCTAAGTCAATTGGGAAACATGCATGAGTGGGATTAGAAATAAATTTTAGAATATTACTTGTTAAATTTTTTGCATTAGAGGTATAAATTTCAGGAAAGCAGAGGTGGATGGGGAAATAGGAAAAAAAAGGCAGGACAGAGGGTAGAGATAATTCTGTTGCAGTAAGTTGCAGTTTGCAGTAATGACAGTAAGACCTGCTGCACCCTCTTAAAAGAAAATAATTCCATCTTGAGTTATTTGTTTCATGAAATTTATTTCATAACATCTTGGTTTTGTTGCAATGCTCTGGTCATGAATGTTTTTGATTTACTCATCTAAGTTGTGGATAAATTAGTCTCAAATGAGATCCCTGTGCAGTCTACTTCATAAAATTTTCTCATTTCAAATTACATTCTCGTCAGATGAAATATAAAGGCATTGCTGGACAAACCCAAAAAAGAAAGCAATAACATGAGAACTGAGAATCAGTATTATTATAAAGAAATCCCAAATTTCTCTTAACCAGTAAAGCATCACAATATTCTAAAAGTCAAGAGAAGAAAGCCCCACCAGTAAACAAAGTTTAATTAAATGTGTTCTTCATTAAGTATTTTATCTCATTTGCTGTAAAAATCAAATTGATATCGATGTCAAGCAATTTACTGAACATCACGGAACTTACTGAAACTTCAGGAGCCTGGTCCTCCCCTTCTTTAGCTATTGCAGATCTGAAAGTTTCATTTTTCTGATTAAAATCTTGTATCGTATATTTTAGAGCCTGTAATAAAGAAAGAAAACCAAGGAAGATAGCATAGAACTGACTACACAAAGATTAGCAAGTCAAACACTGCAGATTCTGAATTACTTAGTGGCTAAATACAGCACAGAGGATGTGAACATATCATCTGGCTCAAAAGGGTAGAATACAAACTAATCAGGACTATCCCAGATAGGAAATGGTTTCCTTTATCATTAATATTATATTCAGTAAAGACTTCATTCTCTTCATCAATGGAAGAAATAGGAGCTGATACAAGCAACTGCATAACAATAAATCTCAATGACGTTTTAGCAACAATTAAATATAATGACATCCTTCCCACCACAGCTAAAAAGCACACCTCCGTGGTGAGTTTAGCCCTGTCTACTATCAACAAGCTTATTTCAAACATAAAACTGTTTCTTTCAGGAAACAAACAAAGAACCTTGCTGTAATGCTGTGGCACATAAAATAATAACAATTAGCCTGAATAAACTCCCTTCACTGACTAGGACTAATGTTGGTTATGAGCTTTTGTCCACAGAAAATACTTATAGAAGAATTTAAAGTGGTCAATCATCACAGAAGTGCTGTTAAATGATCGGCAAGAACAATATGGGGTGCCAATTGCATCAGGCTAAGCGCATCAACACTTGCACTCCATCAGCACCTTCCAAGTGCTTGCATCAAGCACAGGTACGCAGCAGATACACCTAAGTTGGTGTTGCCCCAAATTCAAAAACAAAAATAGTAACTGAGAATGTAACTTCCTGTAAATACAATCAGAGAGACTATGTTCCCAACTAAAGCAACTCTTGGCCTTGCTAAATTAATCCAACAAAATCTGGAGCACATACACCATGATGTTTTGAAGTGACCATTACATAAATCATTCAGGTAGTGAGTGTAGGCACTGTTGCAACAGTGAGAAATTGAGATCAGTATACTATGGCACTTAAACAACACCAAAATGTGAATATAAGTAATTTTTGTTTCAGGCATTTTAAAAATATTCAACATTCTGTCCATCAGAGGTGCACTCCCCGGCAATTTATGGACAAGACAAAAAGTGCTCTGGACCCAATAAGGTTTTAGACTGGTTAAAGGACAATCTAATATCAGAGTACAGTGATTTTCCACAGATAGCTGAGTAGCTGCTCTTATCTCTAGCACACACGCACATTCAGAACAAAGTATCAATGATGCACGCATGTGATTCATCCATGTTACTGAAACATGGAGGGGAGAGAAGAGAAGCAGCAGCTATTAGTGAGCTGCTTTTGAGTACGATATATGAAGTCACTCCAAGTTGATGCATGAGATATTAGTGTTTTGCAAGTTGATTATTATCTGTTTTTTGAGATTCAAACTGTAAAACTGCCCAATTGTTAAGACTGAATTTCCTTGCATTCAAGAACATTTAGACAATATCTATACCATTTAAAAACAGCATTGTCAAATAATGAAAGATGCACTCAGTGGCTATCTCCATTCTCTGTGCCTCAGTAGATTTCCACCTCCCACCTAACCGTAAAATAATCTTCTTTGGTGTTTGACATTTCCACCCTGAGGAAAAGATTCTGACTATCTACCCTATCTATGCCTCTCATAATTTAAAAAACCTCTACCAAATCTTCACTCAGCCTCCAATGCTCCAAGGAGAACAATCCAAGTATGTTCAACCTTTCCTTAGAGCTCATACCCTCTAATTTAGGCAGTATCCTGGTAAACCTTCACCCTCTCCCGTCTCAAGATCTTTCCTATAATGGGGCAACCAGAACTGCACACTATACTCGAAGTGCGATCTGACTGAAGTTTTATACAGCTGCAGCATGACTTCCTTACTGTTACACTCAACACCTCGACCAATGAAAGCAAGCATGACATATGCCTTCTTTACCACCTTATCCACTTGCATAGCCACTTTCAGTGAACTATGAAATTGGACCCTAAGATCCCTCTGTACTTCAATGCTATAAAGGGGTCTACCATTAACTCTGTACTTTCCTTTATATTTGACCTCCCAAAGTGCAACACCTCACACTTGCCTGGATTAAACTCCATCTGCGCTTCTCTGCCCGTAACTGTAACTGATCTATATCCTGCTGTATTCTTTGATAGCCCTTTACATTGTCCACAACTTCATCAATCTTGGTGTCATCTGCAAACTTGCTAATCCACCCATCTACACTTTCATCCAAATCATTGATATATATCACAAACAACAGAAGTCCCAGCACTGGTCCTTGCTGAACACCGCTGGTCGTGGACCTCCAGCCAGGATTTCCACCCCTATTCTCTGACTTCTATGGGCAAGTCAGTTTCAAATCCAAACTTGCAATTCACCCTGGATCCCATGCATTTTTATCTTCTGAATCAACCTACCATGAGGGACCTTATCAAATGCCTTACTGAAGACCATGTAGATCATGTCCACTGCCTTACCGTCATCAAGCTCCTTTGTCACCTCCTCAAAAAACTCAGTCAAGTTTGTAAGGCATGACCTGCCCTACCCAAAGCCATGCTGAAGTAGGCCATGCCTTTCCAAATGCGCATAAATCCTCTCCAATAGCTTCCCTACCACTAACGTGAGGCCCACCAACCTATAATTACCTGGATTATCCCTATTTCCCTTATTGAACAAAGGCAAAACACTTGCTACTCTCCAGTCATCTGGAACATCGCCTGTTGCTAATGAGGACACAAAGATCCTTGTCAAAGCCCCTGCAATCTCCTCACTTCTTTCAATATTCTGGGATATATGCCATCAGGCCCTGGGGATTTATCCACCTTAATTTTTTTCAGAAGATCCAGCACAACCTCCCCTTTAATCTCAAAATGTCTCAGTACATAAGCATGCCCCACTTTGCTTTCACTATCCTCCAAATCCTTCTCCTCAGTAAATACTGATGCAGAGTACTCATTGAGTTCCTCAACCACCTGCTCTGATTCCAAGTACAAATTCCCTTCTTTATCCTTGAACAGACCTTCTGTCTCCTTAGTTATCCTCTTAGGTTTCTCTAAATTCACAGAAACTCCAGCAGGGTATTGTTGGAACCCCTTAGAAAATGGTTAAGTTGCCCTCTGAGGAAAGAAATCATCTAATGGACTTTATGGATAAATGGTAAGCAGTGTTAGGGCCAGGAACTCCCCAAGGTGAAAATCTAATGTCCTGGTCCATAGTAAGGATCAAGTGATTTTATACCAGTTAATACATCAAGTGAGTTAAGTGGTTCTGACAATCACAAAAGACTATTGTGGACTGATGAGGTCATGGAAGGAAAGCTTGAACAACACACTCACAGGTAGGAGCCTGAAACAACAACTGGGGTGGGCAACTGGAGACAAAGGTTAGAAAATTAGTGGTTTTGCAGCTGATATAATTGAGAGATCCCACTGAAGTTTGTCAAGTAAGGTCTTGACCATGGCTGGTAACTAAAATGTAGTTGTATAAAAGTATGACAATTTAAATTATTGTACAGGGCATCTGAGTAGCTTTTAGGTTAATTAAGAAGATTCATAATTACCTGCTAACATAAATAAATTGAAAATTATACCTTAGTCACTATTTATGTGCTTATGGTAACCCAAAATTTTATAGCCCAATAAAACCAATTGTTATGGAAAATATATACATGCACAGGACATCTATGTCATATAAGCTGTGAAAAAATGCTCAATTTCCTGGAGATGGTTCCATGATTTCAAGCCTGCTATCCATATAGGAAGGTGTATATTGACACAAGAAAGCCAAAAGGTTTAATAGGTAACTGCCAGTTCCAAAAAAGGCGTAATCTCAATGTTCAGATCATTGCAGGAACTGCTCCTTTTACCTCAGAGCATACTGCCATCTGAATCTTCTCTGCTGCACAAGAGAAAATGTTACAATCATGCAACATGCCACCTCATTGGTCACCACGAGCAACTCTTACTCTCAGCCCTAAACTAAAGAACGATGCTCCTCTTCCTACTTAATATAAAAGCTACAAATGGTGAACTTGATGCAGTATGTCCTGCCTTCTGCTGAACGTGAACTCAAAGCAAAGAGAAATCATGGGATGTTCTATCATGAATTGCCAGACTAACATGGAAGTCACAAGGGTAATGATAGCATTAACCAGAAAACTATACCAACTCTCAAGTCTTCTAATGAAGTGATCGTTCATGTAGAAATATCTTTACTGGTGTCTGTTAGATTTATCTTATCTACTTCAAACCTGCAATATTCTCCACCCTATCAAAACAACC
>JARFYF010000029.1:15128185-15142825 GCA_030265395.1 Rhina ancylostomus | reverse complement strand
TGTTTCCAAATCAGTCAAAGGCCTCGTGGCTGGTTTCCCTTTTCAACCTTTGGTAGGATTAATTTCAAACGAGGTCACACAAAAAAAGGAGCCAATTTGAAAAAGCTGGGAATCTTAGATTGTCTGATTTACAATACACACAGTAATATAAGAATTCACTTGTTTTAGTACAAAGGAATACTTCCATTACATGTTTTATAATCCAAGGGGAAGAAATCCAACAGTTGTATACAGACCAGAATCAAACACACTAAATTCAAAGGATCAATCCACTAATACCATTCCTAAAGTCTACTAATCAACCAAATAGTTACTATACATCTCAAATTACAAATTTCAGCAAGGGAGATGAATACTTTATGAAGCTGAATATGAAGAGTATGGAAGTATTAGAATTCTAAGATACCAACCTATTCAGGGCAGTACATACCATATAGTACATCAACTTATTTGCACTTCTCGGCTATGTGCATTGTACAACTTAAAATGAATTTTTTAAGGACAGTTAAACAAATAGCTGCTTTTCAGGTATTTAGCACATGCAAATTTAAATTTATGACTTTATTGACATTGCAAAAAGGCACAAAATAGGCATGGAACAATTAATGTTATAAAAAATCAATTTTGTAATAATAGTTCAGACTCCAGGTATTATCTGCTGGAATAGAAAATGACTCCAGATTTACTTCTGCAATGGAGAAGGGAATGGGAATAAATGAGATGTAATTCTGGCCCTGAAGCTGTCACATAGGCAAGCAAAATTTCAGTGAGTTTGGCCAGAGTTGACCAAAGCAAAATTCAAAGCCAAGGAGATGGCTATACCACCTAACTGACTTCGATCAGGTCAAATTATGTTCCAGCATTAAAATCAATGAAGCCTGAATAGATGCCATTAAAAGATAGATTGCTTATAGGTCTACCTTAAGACGACATCAGTACTTTTAACACGTGGAGATCTGTCAAATATTCATCTCCACTGACCTGAGAATAATAGTACACAATAAGGTGTAATCTATCTACCAAACCACCTCTGATTTTATGTTGAACTTGCATCACATTTTTACTTCCAATAAAGGCAATTGTTACCATAATGTTTAATGTAATATATGACTCACAGCAATCCCAAAAGCAGCCTGTATCATACAGAACAATGATTAAAAAGACTACCTGATGTTTAAACTCTTCTGAATACCAAGTAAATGTGATGGCTGGGTTTAATGACAACACTAGTAAATCAGAGATTCTAGCAGTAATGCCTGTCTTCTTGCTCTTAAGTGGAATCTCATCTCTGCACATGGATCGGACAGAGTGCACACTGACCATTAAATAAGACTTTACTTCCGACTTGTGTGTTGGTGGTGTGGCTTTGTCTTTTCACATCTTATGGATGTTTGTTCTCTTTGTACATTTGATTGAGTTATAATATTTATCTCAACATATTTTTAATATGAACCATTCTTTGGGCAAGCTGTTTGCTGTCTAACAAAACTTATTTTTAGGGGAGAAAATTTTTAAATCTACCAAGGCTCTTAAAAAAGATACTCATGGTATTACACCAAAGGCAGGTGTGAAGAAAATCCTGTTTATATGTTCATGTAGTTTACTTATGACCTTCAATCAATTGGCAATGAATAGGAACCAAGAAGCACAGGTCAGAAGACTGTGTATTCTGCCTGTAACCTTCAAAGTGCGTCCAATGTGGAAATCTGAATGGTTTTACACTGACAGTAAGAGAAACAATTTTTTTTAAAGAAAATTGAAATAAGCATCTGTTAAAAATGTAATACCTTGGTAGGCTAAGTAAAGTAAAATGGCACAGTTTTGGTAGAGTACAGTTATACCCATGTAGTTCCAGAGAGAGAATATTGTAGGAAAAAGCAGCTAAGTCAGGCTGATCTGTGAAAAAAGAGATTAGTTCGTTTCCAATCATTGTCTTCTGTTTTCAACTGTATTTTTTATACTTAAGAACTCAAGGTTAAGGCTGAGATAATAAAATAAAATGAGATCACAAGGGTTTTAATCATTATTCTAGAAGACCTCACTACTTAAACCTCTACAATATTGAAAATGTTGGTAGTGCAAAAAGAAATTCAAATTAGAAGCTTACATATTTTAAATAGTATCCAGAAATGGAAAGTATACACTATAGACTCAAAAAAAGGACTTTCAGTCATATTTTCAGTAAATTTCTAGTAAACCATATCTGTAAAAGTTACTTTTATTTGCCAGTGTTCATTTGAGACACCTTGAGCAGTTTGTGTTTGTGATTGTATTTTCATAAGGCAGTGATATGTACATTATACAACCCGCTGGTTGCCTGCTATGTTACAATTCTCCATTCCTGGATTTCAGGTAGTCCTATAGCAACAGAAGCAACAAACACAAATATCTAGGAAATAATATTGGTTTACAAGAACTTGCTAAAAGTGAACAGAGGAGTTTTTGGAACTCAGCAATGTAAGAAGAGCCAGATGAGATGTATATTTTAGTCTTGGGGTAATGGAAGGCTTTTAAAATACTGTAACTTTTTTAAAAAATCACACATACCATTATGGTTTGAATTAGGATACAAGGGAGTTCCCATCAAACAACACATTTAAAATACTACATCTACAATGAGAAGGCTGAGATGGTATTTTTGGAGCTGCTGATTTTCATTGTGCTAGTACAAGATCAACATGTCCAAAGCAGAATTGGGAAAGACACTTGTGTGTATGACCTTGCCAACCCTGAGAACTCAAGAGTACTCTGGCTAAGTACAATGGTTTCACACAGGTTACAATCTCAGCAAGACTGATAATTCAAACTTTAATCTGAAACCATTCTGCAGGGGGAGAAGGAAAGAAGATAGGGTGCTTCAAGTTCTTTATCCATTCTCAATGTATCCATTTTCCAATTCTTGAGCTAGCTGCTCAGTTTTAATGCAGGACAAGAAGTGCTGGGAAGGGTTGGCGATGGGGTGGTGGTGGTGGTACAGGGTGTGATAGATCATCATTTGAAGTTTTATACAGAAGCATCAACACTAAAGACAAATAATTAGATAATTCCTAAAACTAACCCTTGCTGTAAAATAGCTAACAACATGCAAACAACCATTATCTCCAAGATTCTAAAGTCAATAATCTCTCATATTTCAATATTCAATTTTTCATGAGCCCAATGTTATTGGATTCAAGAGTCATGGTGGAAAGAATATCAGTGCAGTAATGATGTTTTATCTTTAAATGCCTTTTGTGTGCTTTTTAAATATAATATAGAAATACATTTTCCTCTGTGGCTCAAGTTACCAGAGAGAAATATGTAGCCCATAATGTTTTCCTAGTGTGCCAGTAACATTAAGTGACAGAACATTAATACTGCAATTTTTAAATTTTTATATAATATATGACAGGGTGGGTAATTTAAACCGCTTTATCCTTTGCAACATCCAGCTGCTTTGTCAAAAATATTTAACATTCCAGCTGGATACCATGGAAAATATATCTCACTAATATATTTTGTTGGAAATATAAAAATACACATGAAGTAACTTAACAACAAAAATAGATTTTGTGCACAATTTTAGGTTCAGTTGAATTCAGCTTGTTCTTTACAGTAACAGCAACATCATTTGCAATCCTGTTCACACTGTGAACTTTGTTCAACACCAATTGATAGCAGTCCAGACTAAGGATATCCTGTCAAGGATGTTTTAACAATGTCAGTAACAATAGAATTTTTCATCATTGTTCACAAATGGATTGTAAAAAGAAACAGGATGTTAGCTGAGAGCAATCATAATTGTAGCAATCAACGCATCGACAAATTGGAAGGCAAGGAGAGCAGAGCGATGATTATGGCATTCATTTAAATCATTATTCATAATTTGCCTGTTCAGTGCAGATAACTGCACATAATCAGCAGAAGTTGTTGATTTTAGTATAAATTGTAAATATTTACAAACTGAATGCAACATAATTTGTGTTCTTTTCAAAACTGGTATACCGAGAAGTATAACAGAGATTTTCAGTTGCCACAACATTTATTACCCACTCTGTTCAGCTGAAGGAGTCCTAAGCAGGTTCACTTTATTGACTTAGGGTGTGTACAAAATTTAGGGAAATCGTTTCAATTAATTGCTTAAATTCTACTTCAGTGGTTTCTTAATCAATCTGATCATACTACCTTTGTTGTAACTGTAGCATATAGGAGTGGGCTGCAGATCAGATCTCAGTTTCCAAATGGACATTAAAAAAATCTAAACAGTCTTTTTCTGTGGCCCATTATATTGGCATATATTTTTAATGAAACAACTTTTTAAAAATTCTAAGTAGATTAGTTGCTTCTTTCTTTAGTCACAAATTGTTATATGTAACATATTAGCTTGTATAAAGTTAGTTATATTTTTGTAATATATCCATAAAAGGGCACAGTCTTCAGGAAGAATAATTTGGCAAATTTTTTCATACCAAGAAGAGCTGTGTAGTATTTTCAGCACAATGACATTGAACTCCAATAACATGAGTACTTTCATGTAGTTCATTTTTCTTGTGATCTATTTGCCCACTAATTTAAAATGAAGTTGTGATATATATTTCATCTTCCATCAAGACGGGCGCCCTTTGTTAACTGATTTCCCTCTTACTGTGACTCTTTAACCAGTTGGGTATGATGTATTCCATTGCCTTATGATGGCAGTGCTGAGAATCGTCTTTCATAAAAAAAGACCATTAGGCTGAAGTTCCTCTTACATCACAAAAAGGTTGATCCGCACAACAAATGTTTTGCATGGCATGAGTGCAATACACAGTTACGCCACTGGTGTGGATACATTGTGTTCCCTTAATTTTGTTAATAGAAATGAATAGTTACAAAATGGTATCTATATATACACACACATAATATCTGCTATTTGCATATATACTCTTTGCATACTGTGTTTTATGAAAAGGTACAAATCAAAATAGCATCCAGTAATAAGTTGTTTAACTTCGTAAACTAAACTATAACAAAATTAATTAAAATTGTATAGTAACACAACTGTGCATGAATTGTGCAAATAGTGAAATATGCTGGACAGAAAACTTAAAGTCAACAGATACACAGCTTTTTGCCAACTCCATCTTGGGAAAACAAAAATGTAAACATCTCTGGCAGAAAATTCTTGGCTTCATGAGATTCAGAAGTATGTTTGACTGTATAAATGGAAGGAATATTCATTTTGTGACTAGGGGAATAATCAGTAAGATTCCCATCATTACTTCTCTAATAACTGTACTATTCATGCCCTTCACATATTCGTTCACATGTTCCCATGGTCTGCTCAGCCTCATAGAACTCTTCAAACTCTATTAATACTGATCCATGGTGATAACACAATTAATTCTGATATTTCAAATATCAACACCAGTCTATGGGGGTCCTTGGATACGTTTATCTAACAAGATGTAAAATTTGTCACACTTAAGACATTATACTTACAGATAAATGTTCCAAGCCCTTGCACACAATATAGAAAAATGTTTGTAGCCTATTTAGTCAGTTATCTTAGAAGATAGTGTCCTGGCAATAATATCCCGTTTTTTGCTCAACAGAAGCACCAAATTAATAATACTGTGACCTGGAAGCAAAAAAAGCTATTCAATAATATTAGCAACAACCTTTTGAAAAAAAAAATGGCAGATCAAGCAATCTCTGTTTGCTACCTACCCCAAACATCAAATAAATATTATAATACTCTGGTTTTATGAAAAGGTACAAATCAAATGCATTCATTTACAAGTTAAATACAAGGACAAATGAATAAATAAAAATGCAGTAGCAGATCTCTAGCATCAGAAATGCAAATAGTTAAGAGGAACTGATGCTTCGTTCACAGTTGCCACCATTTCCACAGACCATTATGATGGCCCACTCTTGGCATAGCAACAGAATAGTCTAGGAATGCTAATCATGTCAAAATACTGTTTTTTTTTCTTTTTAGACAATCACAACATCATTTCCAAATAATAATTTCCTACCAAAGATCATTCAATAAATTAAAAAAAAATCAAACATAAAATCAAACAAGTGCACAATATACTGAAACATCGGTTTGGACAAACTTACAAAATAATTGCATCACCTCATGCTGCCAAAATTACCAAAACACACATCAAAATCAATTCCTGTTTCTAATCTCAGATGCTGAATGACTGATATCCATCATTTGCAAATTAATTATATTAGTGCTTCTCTGCCCCCTTTTTCCCATCTCTACTTGTATTTCACAGGCAAAAACCAAGCAACTGTGAGCTATTGTTTCACAAAAGTTAGTTAGCCTTTATACTCCAAAATAAGAGATGGAGGAAGTGGAAAATAACAGCAAAGGAGGTTTTCCAGACAAATGCTCAGTGCTTCACATTTCACGTTGGTCAACATTCTCTTCTTTGTTCCCACCATGAATAGGAATTGGGGCTCAGCAGTGAAGCAACATAGGAGAGCCTCTGGGCTTTCCTGGCAACGCATCAGTGCCAGTGGAATCTTGCTTCTTTCTCCAGTGGATAACATCCTGTGGCATGACTAGGATTGGGGAGGAGTCTTAGAAATACATCTGAGAGGGACACATTTTGATCTGGAATGTGGTTGCTCTTCCTGGAGAGCTATATTAGGACTGCAAAGTTAAAAAAAAAGCAGTAAGAAATATATGCACCGACAACGCAAAATGACACTGTTGGAAACAATACAGATGTTAGATAAATTGGCCAATGAACTCATTAGTAATTAACTGCAAATTATTTTTATCTTTTAACATCCCTCATTTCCAATCTTCCAACTCCTTACCTGAAGATACATTATGTAATTTTAACCTACCTAGCAGGAATCTGAAAGGATCAGATTCTTTGTCCCACTTACTCCCTGTCTTCAATGAAAAGAATAATCAAGCAAGTGAGTGGGCACCCAATCTGAGCTCAACCAGTCTCCGCTGACTCAGTCTAGGGATTAGATTTGGGGACAGTGGTTATCCACTGGTACAAAAGCCAGTGGTTTAGAGTTAGGACTTTGGCCAACTATTAGAATGGAACACACTTCACAGTGAAGATAGATAGCACCACCATCTAAAATCCAGGTTCCTGCACTCCTACACTACTAAACTTCAACAAGATTATTGGCCCTGGGCCAATGCTGCCCATTAGAGCTGGAAGATTTAGGACAATAGTAGCAGCCCTACTGCCATGTTATTAACTCATCAAAAAACAAAGTTCAAACCTATGACCTTCTCAGTCAATACAGCTCATTTAAACATTGTGTTTACCAGCTGAGCCTTGTGGCATCCAATCTATTGTAAATTTATTTCTCAATGTGCTTTGAGTAACATTTCACAATTGATAATCCTTCAAAATGAACATTCCAACACAGCGACATAAAGTTTTCACTAACAAATGTCAGTAACAGTAATAAACCCAAAAAATATAGACCTTGTAAGTAACATAACATGTTATTTTGAAAATAGTCGAATAATCTTGAAAAGGATTACTTCCTTCAAATGAAGAAAAAGGGGAAAGTAATGGAAGCCCGGCAAAAATCCTTTTAGTAATATTACAAAGGATTAAATCTCTAGAAAGAGATGAGTTCAGCTCTTTAGAAATAAAATAACCTGAAAAATTGTAGCTTGCCAATAAATACCTACCATTTTGGATAGTGGTGAATTAATTACTCAATTTAATTACAAAATTTTGAATGGTCATGCCCCTTTAGCAGATACTAGGTTATTACTATTGTGTATAATTTTTATTTTGAGACAGAATCTAACTAGTGGCAGTTATCCACAGATACAACAGGGAGCTTGTATTAATGGCACATCACACGGTAATCAATAGGAGAGTCACAAAACCAGAAATCCATAATGAGCCACAGAGGAAAGTAAAAATGCAGATAACCACAAGCATGGTCCAAGAGAAGAGTTTTAAGAGTTGTCTTAAAGAAGGAAAGAGAGGTTGAGGAAGGAAATTTCAACACTTAGTGCTCCGGTAGCTGAAGGTACAGCTGTCAATGATGTAACTATATTATTCAGGCAAGTCCAGGACCCCACAATTGAAAGAGAGCTGTGAGACTAGAAGATTACAGACATTTGGTGGGGGGGGGGGGGCAGGTGCTTACAAACAAGTATGAGAATTTTAAAGCAAGTGCTAATGGGAGCGAATGTAAGTCAGTAAGTACAGAGTGAATGGGTCTCAGTTCTAGAAGTAAAAGAAGTGTGAGCGAGTGTTTCACCAGCAGATGGGCTAATGCTGGACAAAGGGGGGAAGTGGGATAGAGATTGAGAATGGTGATCAATAGCAAGTCATCTGGCCCAAAACTCACCTTGGGTGTCAGCAAGATTCCCAACAGTCTGGTTCAATTTCAGATGGTTGCTAGGAAGACATCTATTATTACTAGAATCTATTATTGGGAAAGTGGTAATGGAGCACTTAGAAAATAATAGTAATGTTGGGTAGAATTAATATGGATTTATGAATGGGATGTTTGATGAATCTGTTAAAAGGCTGTAACTAGCAGAAAATAATGCAGAACCAGTGGTTGTGATGTAGTTGGACTTTCAAAAGGCCTTTGATAAAACGCCACACAAAAAGTTCTTTAAAAAAATTGTAGAGAATGTGGTACAAGTAGTGGTATACCAGCATGGATTGCAAATTGATTAATGGAGAGAAAACAGTGAGTATGAGTAGATGGGCCATCTTCAGATTAGGAGTCTAGCAGGGATCAGCGCTAGGTCCCCAGATACCAGGACCACACCTCAGTACTACCAAAACCTCTACTCAGCCCAGCTAGAAGGATAGGGCTTGTTGCAGGTGATCAGAGAACACACGGGAATGCTTGATCTGTGCCAATTGCAGCGGTCTCTGTCCGTGCCAATATTGGAATTGTAACTACAACATGAGATTACCTGCATGCTAAACAGAAGTGGCATGTTGTAGATGGAGCCAAGCAACCCTACAACCTTCACATCAAGCTCTGCAGTCATGCTGTTTCCTGCCATGAATAGTGGTGCACAATTAAGCAACTAATGGAAGTCAAACATGCCATGAAGGCCCCTCCTCAAAAGGTCATGAGAGTCAATAATTAAGGCTAAAGGATTCTCACCCATTGTCAAGCACAACTACCGAGTGCACTATCCTTCACAACCTCCTCCTGAGATTTCCACCATCGCAGATTCTAGTCTTTGGACAAGCCAATTCACAGCATGTGATACCAAGAAATGTTGACTGCATTGGACATAACACAGGGTGCTGGCCTCGTCATTACCATGTCTGAATACCAATGTTCCAGAAACAGGTATCCCAGTAGAGTTACAACACTGACCAGCATCTGAAATTGTAGAATTTTCCCATAATGCATATAGATCCAAATTAGCAAATTACAGTCCTATCAAACCTCCCCCAATCATTAGAAGACAAGAATCATCAACAAATTTTCAAGCTGCACTTAATTAACAAGAACCTGCTCATCAATGTTCAGTTTGGGTTCTCCTGAGACCACAAGGTGAGAACCTCAGTTTTGGTCCAAACAAGACACTTGAATTCTAGGTGAGAGTTCCTGCCCTTAATCTCAAGACAGCAATTGTCAGATGTGACACAAAAGTGTTCTAGTCTAATTTTTGTCAATGGCAATCGATTGAATTCTCCAGTGGCTGGAGTCATGCAATGCATGAAGGGAGATAGTTGTACTTTGGGACATTTATCATTCCACTCCTCAACATATTGTTGCAGAAGTTCTTTAAGGCTATGTCCTCGACTTAACTATCTTTATCTTATTCACCAATGCTCTTCACTCTCTTATAGGATTAGAAGCCGAATTGTTCACTGACAATTCCACAATATTTAACTCCATTAAAAATTCTGCAGATAATTAACTTGTGCATGCCTATAGCAGGGCCAGGATATCATGTTAGTTTTGACTGACAAATGGTAAGTGGCATTCATTCCAAAAATGTAGCTGACAATGACCATCTCTAACAAAATAGAGTAAATTTACAACATGAGCTGATGATAGGAGTTGTTTTTAAATATAAGTCTTTTTAATCACCTATCCTGTATATTTACTGGCATCACCACTGCCATCGACTTCCTGGGTGAGTGCCGAGAGGGCGGGAGGGTGCAAAGCAGAAATTTAAAGAGGGCCGCCATATAAATAACACAACTACTAGTGCAGAATGGAGGTCTAGTACTTTGCAATGTGCTGTTTAACTCCAGACTCTTCAGAGCCTCTTTATTATCAGTCAGGAATGTGCTGAACAGGTGCAACTGCAAGAACATTCAAGAAAGCTTATACTATCCAGCAAAAAACAATCTACTTGACCATTACTTTATCTGTCAGCTTTTAACAACGGCAAAGAGTAGCTGCAATTTGTACCATCTCATTGAAGCTCCACCCACTAATATGGACAATGAAATACCAAAACATTTTAAGTTTCCCTCCTAGTCACACATTATGCTGCCTTGGATATATATCCTGGTTCTGTCATAATTGCTTAGTCAAAATCCTGAAGTTTCCTACTAACAACGCTAAAGGAGTATTTCACCTTATAGACTGGAGTTGTTCAAGAAAGTGGCCCACTATTACCCCTAGATAAGTAATAAATGTTGGAATGTTGGACCTGGCAATGATTTCTATGTCCCAGAAATAAACTGAGGATATTTTCACCCAAAGCACTTCTTGTCGCCTATTCTGTTGTGTACCAAGGACTTAAAAAAGTTAAGATAACAATAAATAAACTGCAGCCAAGGTCACAGTTTTCATCACAAAAACAGGCAGAATTCATTACCCAAAACATGTAAAGATCCTTTATAGGATGTACAGTATAATGGCATGGTATAATGAGTGGTTCCAAGTTACCTTCAACAATCTGATAATACACTAAAAATTATGCATATATATTCCTTTTGCTAAGCAAATACCATATCTGCAACTGGTAAACACAACAACAAATGTGACCATATTCTGTTGGCTATTAATAGTAAGATTACTAATAAAAGGAAGCTTGCAAACCTTATTTTTGGATATAATCTTACGAACTGTTAAATGTCAGAAGTTTGTACGATTTGCAGCTGCCCAATGCTGAACTACAAACATGGCATCATGCTATGACATTCATAGTTACAAAGACATAACAATGATTTTTCTATCTTTTAAAGGAATACATGGTCAACTGGGGAGTTAGTTCATAGTCACAATGTTAAATTTGTTTTTTTTTGTTGTTGAAAGATTTAAAAGAACATATTTAACAACGAAAGACTGCAGGGTATGGAATGGCCCAACAGAAACAATGAAGTTGCACAAATTGACAGGGATTACAAGAGCATTAGTTCAGTCACTATGGTAAAATGCATTGTGGCAGAAGTGTAAAGACCTGAAACTAAACAGAAACTGTGAGGAATGAACCCTCAAAAGAGTGAATCCCAACATGCAGTGAGGTTGAGAAGAAAGCAGTTTGTCAAAATGCAGCAAAGATGGGCCACTCTTTACATGTATTTCATGGATAATGCATGCTTTGGACTGGTTTCAGAGGTAATTAAAACTTTACCTTTCAGTTTCTGAGTCACATCCTCTGTCTAGTTGTGAGCAGTGTGGCGATATGGAGGTAGCAGACTGCTGACAATCTACAAAAAACTGACAAATTAGACAAATATACAGAGAGATGACACAGCAAAGTGGGTTAGTAAATAGAAAAGATAGAACTGAGAGATTTAGTGAGGAGTTTCCAAGTTTTCCTTCTGCTGCACAATTTGGTTTATTCAGGTGTACATATTGCTGAGCCTTTGTCCAGGAGAGATAGTGTGAAACCAGGATTAGCTATTTAACGCCCTGGAAAAGATTGTAGGTGAACTTTGATCTATTGGGAAAGAGGCAGACAAAATCACTTGCCACCTCCTGCAATTGGTAATTATGTCATTAATGCTGGCTGTGGATACAATTTGAAATTTTCTTTTCAAATCTCTGCTTTAAGCTTATGAACAACTACCTTCCCTAAGCGTGTCCTTTAACGGAGTTCTATTGCTGCCTTGTGATGTTACACAGAATTAATGATTGCAAAATTGCTGCATTGGAGCAGTTCAGTGATATGATCTCAAAGCTATCTGCATAACTTGTCATTATCTCTACACAGGTGTGATTAATGAGTCCATGATTCCTGGGCAACAACACCCCACCAAAAAGAAACATTAACTAATAGTTTAAAACCTGAACTCTTCTACTCAAAATCAGTCTTCAATTAAGCAGCGAGTGTTGAATGGCTGCAGGGCAAAAACAAAAACAGCTGTCAATTTTTATTCTAGGGTGATCTGCAGCAGCACTTGTTTGTGATGAGTGGTGAGTAGTTATGGCTCCTGTAGGATTTTGGGGCTGTTTTTCATTTAAATAAATGCTGCGCTCCAGCTGAGTCCTGTGCACAATGTGAGCGCAGATTCTGAGCACTGGTAATACTTAGCAAGTAGGGAGCCAGTGGCTACGACATTTTCAGATTAACAACCATTGGGCTTTGCGTTATCACTCACAAATGGAGAAATGAGGGTGATCAATGAGACAAGCTACTGATGGCTGCTGCCAATCACTATTACAGACTATGTTACTGTTTTAGGAAAAGGAAGGCAACGTTACTGATTAAAGTCCTGCACAGATTTTAATGAGACTCATATGGACCAGCTAAGAAATAACTATCAGATTTTCTGGCACAATGGGTAAGAGGATGTAAACAGATGTAATCATGTTCACAAAATTAAATATACTGGGATTTCCATTATCCACCAAAGAGAAGTCCTGTTGGATGATTCCTAATAATTAAGAACCTTTAAATGCATGAAAACAGAAACTTATTTTTAAAATTATTACCTTAAGAAGTTGGGAACTTTACAGCAAAAGCTTGAAAAAGAAAATTAAATATCATTCTGTGTTCCCGAGATGAATGAATCCAGCACTTTCTCAATGTTTGTTCTTTGTTTATGTGATGATATTGAGTGTATGGTCTGAGAGCTCTAAACTTGTTAGAACTTTAAGTTCTGTATGGCGTAAGTATCTACGAGTACTCTTACTAAAGAGAGATTATCAACCTACACTTGAAGGATGAGTTTATTTCACTACCTTAGTCTCTATAGGAAGATCTAGCTGTCGATAATCACTATTTCAAGCAGTGGGTCCCTCCTCCCAACCAAGGAGAAGATACTTCCAGCTAACAAAGAAGTTTAGATGCAGTTTATGTTAAGTGAGACATGCTTAATTATAATAAGTAGCACTTAACAACAATTTGTAACTTACAAAGGATTTCCAAACACAAGTACAATTCTTACAAGCTAAAAGATGACACCAACAAGTTGCAGATGAACAAGTCGTCTATCGCAAAAACCAAAGGCTGAGGAATGAATTCTAGGTCTTCTTTCTGTAACCCCTTCTCTCTGTCATCTCCCCTACCCTGACTGCTTTTTAATATTTATGTTGTTTTTTCACTGAGTTGATAACATTGGCATATAATATTTTTTCAACAACATTTTCAGCCCAGGTGACTAGAATGTTTAATTAAGTAAACTTGGATCCCATTGTTCTTTATGTTCAGAGGCTGAGCAGGGAATATTGCTTAGAAGTTTAACTTAGCAAATAACAAACATCTTGAGCCTTGGACAATATCTGCTGTTATTGCAAAAGGGATTTTTAGCTCAATGAGCAACCACTGCTTGACCTTTGGACAGCAGAGGTTAGCAATAAACCTTTTTGGGGCCAGGAAAGTGAATATCCATCACACTTAATGTTCATCATTCTAAGGATTATAAAACAATTCAATAATGCAATAAGGAAGGAAATATTTGCAATGAGCAGCAACTATCAATTTCCTCAAAATTTCTCCAACTTATTCTTGCTTCTGTCAAAATTACAGCAATGGAACAGGAGGCTTGTGAAGACATTTCCTGGTAAATACAATGCTGTTAACCACAAGAACACAAGGAAATACTTGTGGGAGTAAGTCACCTGGCCCCTCAAGTTTGCCCCACCATTCAATATGATCATAGTTTATCTACCCGGGCCTCAAATGCTCTTCTGCATAGCCCTCAGTTCCCCAATCTTTCCAAAAAATTATCAACTTCCTCTTTATAATCTAGCCTCCATAATCCTCTGGAATCGAGAATTTCAGAGATTCAGTACCCTATGGGAGAAGAAATTCCTACACACCTCTTAAATAACCATCCTCTTAGGTTGCAACTATGACCTCTCGTTCGAGACTCTCCCACTGACAGCTACCCTGTCACACCCCCTTATTATCTTGCATAATCCTTCTAAACACCAAAGAAAACCGATTCTACTTCTTTAGCCTCTCATGAGAGGACAATCCTATCATGCCACGAATTAGCCTGCTGAATCTCTTTTGGACCATCTCCAATGCTACTAAACCCTTTCTTCAAGAAGGGGACCAAATCTGTGTACAGTACAGGTGACTTCTATGTTACAGCCATTCGGATAACAGAAATTAGCCCTTACAGAATTCACAAAAATTTAAGATATGGAATAAAATTTGGTCTCATGGAATTTATGCCAATAAATAAATACTTTTTTCCAACTCACACTTCTTGACACATGCAGATGACCCAGCTTTGCGTTACAGAAAATTGCGATACAGATGGTTTTCTAGGCCTGGGG
>JARFYF010000029.1:15114632-15126771 GCA_030265395.1 Rhina ancylostomus | reverse complement strand
GCCAAAAACAGAATGCATCCATGTATCTGACACTAGATGACCGGAGAGCTGCTTGTAACATTAACATTAACAATATCGAATCTGGTCTTGGGGGATATAACCACAAGAACATTTTTAAGATTGTTGAGGACCAGGTGTCTACCCAGTAACTTAAGAAATGGGGGTACAGAGTAAATGCCACCTACCCCAGATAAAATGAGTTGCTCTCCTGCTATTAAACATCTTAACACAAATAAACAAAATGGACACAAATGGCAAATGCTGGTGAAGCTTGATTCCATTTTTTTTTACAGATTTATGTTCAAACAGATTCCAAAATGAATTTGTAGACCAGTTCAGATCCTAGACCAATCTGACCGAGTCATGAATGTTTAAGTAGTGAAGGATTGTCAACATTAAATCAAATTTAACCAGAATTGGAACATGTGACTGCTCTAGATTGCAGGTCAGGGTACCTCAGATAATCTGCTTTTGCTGAGCTTTGAGATGGGCTACCATGAACTCTTACTGAAGTAAAGTTGCATTGGGCCAAATGGGGTGTTGCCTATAGTCTTGAACTGACGAGTTATTGAAAGCACTGATGGCAGTGACAGTTTTAAGGAACTATTGTTGTTTGATCAGCTGTTTTCCTTCTTCTCAACTAGAGCAATTTGTTTTTTTCCCCCCACTGTTTAGAAGACTAATGGTTCACTGGCAGAGGCTCAAAACTAATATCGAACACTAAACTTATTTAATTTGTCAAATGTTTACTTAATACACATTTCTTAGATCTGGATTTCCAAATGCCAAGAACAAATAGTTCCTTCACAAGAAACGAAATTCCACTCCACCATTCATGCAGATCTAATGAGGTTATCCTAGCAGCAAACAAATCTGAACAGCCATGTAGTGGTAACCACTCCACTGAAAATGTTGAACTATTCAATAAAGTGTTCTCCAAATCATGTTAAAGCAGACAAATATAAGTATTAGTTCCTCCAAATTCTCCTGCACAAGCAGAACTCATTTCCGTTCTCAGAGTTTCTGAATGGCATTGTTTGTTGAGACCCATCTGCCTTGCTCTCTGAACTTGCATCTCTATTGCAGAAATTATTACAAGTTTGTTTGCTAGCTACATACACAGACAGAAACCATTCACTGGTAATTATGATGTCATTCCTCTCTCACAAGGAAGGAAGATCTTTAGCCACCTCAGGTAAAGCACACGGGTATGCTTTAGGATTTTCTGGCTTGAGCTCAATCAGAAAATCTAGGATGATATCAAATTATTCAGAGATAGAAAAACTCCAAATAAAACCTTACATTCCCTCATATAAGTTTTACTTTTAGCACAATGGGACCCAGTGTTCATTTTGAAAGAAATTGAGCATGTGATAGATTAAAAAGTCTTTAATCTTGTTTTTTTTTGTGTGGGTAAGAATGTGATCAGAGTCACTGCTAACAATACAATGTCTCCAAACTTGCCTTTAAAAGCACATCACTGGGAAGATTCTTGTGCCTTTGTGTTCCAAACACTGCAAACACTTGTGATTATAATTGGAGATTCTACGGCATGGTGGAAAATTCCTGGATTGTTTCCCAAACGGCCTTATATCAAAACAAACATGGGTGTTTAGGGATAGACAAGGTTTGAGTGCACATCACTGGAGCATCTGTTACAGATGATATAGATTTACATGTCTATGTGAAACATCTGAAACAAGAAATATTCCCCTAGCTTTATTTTTGTTCACCTTAATCAATAGTTTATTTATTAATGACTGTTCTCCAGATTCCAGTCAATTAACACAACAGTTTTCAAAGTAGTAAAGACACATGACAAGTTTTTCACTGTGCAAGTGACAATAATTAACCAATACCAATGCGCAATCTAAAATACAAAACTTATCAAAGAATACCACTACTTGGAATGTCGGTAATATACTGAAAATTCTTCTTCCACAAACAGATAAAATTATCAAATGTATTTTTAAATGGAACATTATTGCCACTAAAAAAAATTAAAATAAAGAAGACAGAAGACTTCATGCTCGTCATCCAGCATGTTTTCATTGGAAAAATTAGCCCAGGCCCTCCGACAGCAGTGAACTCCATCTTAGAACCACGGGTACCTTTTCCCTTCAAGCATTCTCCAGATGAAAGCAGTGGGTTATGTTGGAATTTTCACACGTTCCAGCGGCTCTCCACAACTTTGCTGAAATATAGTCACACTTTAATACAAGCCTAGACAATTACTAACCCTGATTTTAACTGTGGACACTCAGCACAAATGGAGGAGTAACAGCCTCGAATTGTACTTGCAGGGCCTACAGTTTCATTCATGCTGTACTGCCACTGCTTTCTAGCTGGGCATTTTCAGATGGGGAGGGAATGTGAATGTTTACTTCAGCAGAGGGTTCGCTTTATTTGTATGTTAGCAGTGACTCTAATGATGAATATAGGAACCAAACTGTAATTTTGAGGGACAAAGAGCAGCCAAACATTTAGAGCCAGAAGCTAAAATTGGCCTCAGTGTCAGAAAACTATTACCATAACAGTGAGACCTGATCATGTAGTCAAACAGTGGGACTTTGCTACTGTGGTCTGGTGTGTAAACCATTGCAAGTGTAACATTCATACCTTTGCTCCAGTTAAGATTGTCAAACCCCGAATATAGGCTAAGTATCATCTCAGACTCTTCTGGCCTGCATGGTTCTGTAGCAAAACAGGTGGTACATTTACCACTGAACCACTGAGGAAATGTTCTTTATACGTGGTGATATATTGATGGACTTCAATAAAGCATAGTAAGACACTATGCAGGCATAATGGAAACACTACTTATCCAACAAGGAAACTCAACCAAATGAAGCTGGCACATCATGACTGTGAATGTAATGTATTCAGAGCTTTTCATAACAGTCAGGTTCCTTATTTAGTCAGGGCCTAGCATATAATAGTGGATAAGAAAATATGAAAACCATTTCAATAACTCACAACAAAGTCAAACATTACTAGTGATCTCACCTGATGCCAAAGGTCATGGGGTTGGCACTGTCATCACTGTGTAGATGATGGAAGGATGTTCATAAGTTTTCTCAAATTGAACCTGGTGTTCTATTGTAAATATCACATTGGAATTTAAGTTGTCATCACATTTGGGGAACTAAATAGCCCAAAGAAAATGATATCTCAGCGACATGAAGGCCTATTATCACCTGTTATTGTCATTAATGAACATTACCTAATTTTAAGAATGATTCTTTCTGCGAGATTGCATGAATTGATTGAAATGTATAAGATGAGGGGTCTTGATGGGGTACATACGTAGAGGATGATTTCTTCTGTGTGAGAATCTAGATCCAGGAGTTTAAAAATTAGACAGAAATGAGACAGTATTTTTGTCTCAGAGAGTCACGTCTTTGAAACTTGTTTCCTCAAAGGATAATGGAAGCAGAGCCTTTGAATATGTTTAAGGCAGGAGTAGGTCAATTCTTGATAAGCAAGTGGGTGAAAAGTTACTATGGAGACTGTAATGCCAAGTTGAAATTACAATTAGATCAGTCATGCTTGGCAAAGGTGACTCGAGGGGCTGAGTGGCCTACTCCTGCTCCTAATTTGTACGGCTGTAAATTCACCATTCGACTTAGCTTCAATCTTATAAAATGAGAGTCACGATTCAGATTTGTTGCCCTATAAATGGTAATCTGAGGAACAAAGTGGAGTTTATTTTCAAATCCAAATTGGAACAGGTGAAATTGCAGCTCAAAGAAAATGTACATCAGATTAATATGCAAATTTAGGCCAAGAATGGGGGCTTGTAAAATATTACAGATGACAGATTTCCAGCAGTGTGTGAAGTACATGCAAGCAGGAAGTAATGCACACAAGCGTTTTTGTAAGGAGTATGCAGGGCACTGTTATTCCCAATCTAAATATCCATATACAGTAATATGGTTTTCAACAGTTTATATTAGCTTGACACCAGTTTCTAGACCAAATGAAATGTGCTAATACAAGATGAGTCCCACCTTTATATTTACTTCAATTACGTTGAGATCAATTGTATTTTAGAACTATAATTGTGAAATATTTGCATCCTACCCAGAATATTTATTCAAATTCAGATTACCAGTAAATTTGTGATTAAATTGAAATGGGGGAATAGGAATTCAGGTATATAGGGAACAAAACTGTTGATTTCAAGTTTGATGGATTAAATCTTGAATGATAGAAGAGAAGTCCTTGTTCCACTAAAGGAGATTATCAATAAAATGCAATGACAGAACACTTGCAGAACATCTTTACCCAGAAAATCACCCTCCATCCACAGCACTGGATGTACCACATACATGTGTCAATGTCTTTTTGGAAAAAGACATAGGCAGAGAAAAATTACAAAGAGAAGACTAAAAAAGACAGAGATTGTCACATATTTCCAAATACAAGTATATAGGAATGATAAGAGATCCAGAATCACTGACAGGAAGCAGGTGGGCATCATCTGCCAGCTCCTAGTTAGATGCCATACAAAACCAGTGTGAAGAGCCAGTTAATGAAATATGTTACATACATTTGTTGCTAATATCATTAAGTATGGGCTATACATTTGTCCTAATCCATTTTCATTTTCTATAGTTCTACAATTCTTTCCTTTTCAGACATAAAACCAATGTATTTTTGGACGTTATTATTAATGCAATGTATGCCAGATCACAATAAATTGCTGCTTACCAAAAATTTCCCTCCCCTCCACTCTTGTTCTTTGCCAATTATATTGAATCTGTCTGCTCTACTAATCAATGCCCCTTTCAAAGAAATGGAAGCATAGATATTGTTTTAACAATCTTTAAACACCATTAAGGGACTGGGATGAGACACTCTGAAGTCCCCCAAGGTTGGGGTCTTTACAAGAGGTTCATGTGACAGTGTTAACTGGTTGACTGTGTTAGTTACAGTGCAATACATTCTATTGCAAACTGTTGCAACCGCCAGCATTCGGCTTCATGGATGTGATCTCTGCCACTTTATCTCCTAATGGGACGTGGTGCAATACAAGCAGCATTTTTTCATCTGCACTGGGGCGGTTCTACCTCAAATGTGGATGTTGCAACAATAGGACGGGTCAAACGAGTGCTCCTGGGGGATCAATGAAAGAGAGACAAGCTGTGGAAGATCAGTGCCTGGTGAAGGCATGTTCTTTGCACAAAGGGGCCACTGAGATACTCCAAGACTACAGCCAGGCACTCCAAACAGGAGCTCACCAGGGAATGTAAACAGTAAAGCTAAATAATAATAGTCTATGAATGTCTGTACTTTGGAAAAGGCAGAAATCCTAGCAAACTCCTCAGTTCACTCTGCCTGTTTCTCTGTGCTAAAAGAAGTGTAGATGAAGTCCTTTTTTCTTGAATATGGTGCCTGGATAACATGATTGTGGCAGTGAGCACTGAAGTGTGAGATGTGGCAGAGATCAGCAGCAACAGTTTGGAACGTTCCTGATGCTGGGAGGCTGAGAGTGACTGGTGTGCAAAGGCGTTTCTAGGCCTGTTCCTGTACTTTCTCTACTCTTTCCCATTTCTGGCAAGTTGCAGACAGTGAAGTTGGAATGTCCAACTACGATCCATCTGTAGTAAATCATGGCTCAGAAATGCCCACTCTAGAGAATTCTATGTTTTCAATGCAACAAGATTCACAACAGGAAGAAGCAAGAGAGATGCTCAGTGGCAGTGAGGAGTGCAAAGTACAGATGGCAACTGTGAAAGAGGAAATAATTGTCTGGAAGCTCAGATATCTGAGAGTGAGTCATGCGAGGGATGGGAGCCAGAGAGGAGAGTGTCATGAATTGCTGAAGAACTGGGGAGTATCCAGGAGGAGAGAAATGAAAGTAGACTACAGAAGGGAAAAGTCTAGGAGGAGTAAAGGGAAAATATGTAAATAAAGGTGAGAATAATTAGAAATAGAAATTATGGGCCATGAATGGCTCAGAAAACTTGTGAGGTTCTGATTTTATAGAATTACCAGGGTGCATATGTAGACAGGAGAAGTAGGAGGGAGCCCAGAGTTAGTTACCTGGTGTGAAAAGTTATGCAGGTAGGGTGGAGTTGACGTAGGGCATTGACAAGCTTTGGTTTGAAAACATGCATCAAAGGACACTATGATGGAGTTATTTCCACAGGGGAAAAAGGTCCAGGACCAATGTTTGAGATTAGAGTTGCCAACAGACCTGCATTGTACAAGGCTTCCTGTATTTGAAAGTTGTCCATCCTGCATATCATTGGGGATGAAGATGGGAATCTCCAGGATAGACACAACATCTTCAAAGGGAGAAATTAGTGCTATTGTTACTGAATTTATCCAGATGCCCTGTGTCACATGGTGACCACAAAGGCTGTGACTGAAGAGTCAAGGTAAGAACTCAACTCCCCTAACTCAGTCTTCAGGCACAGTCGGTCAGACCTGCATCCTTGGGCTCAAGTAACACTAGGTCTGTGTCCCACATGATGTCTGGCCTGGGCCCCATGTAATGCCAGGCCTCAGCACCAGGGAGCAGTTTGGGACTTGCAGGTCTCTTGCTAGCCACAATTACAATTAAAAGGAGCTCTTTTCTTGAGGTGTTTCAGGCCCAGCTCCCCCTATCCCCACGTCTTAAATTTCAACTATTTTAATGTACTAGAAGTTTAAGAGGCTGTAAATCGTACAGCAGAATTGAATTTGTTGAAAAGCAAGGTCTGTCAAAATCTTTTTCAAATCTAACTCTTGAAAAAATGCCTGAAAGGGGTAAAGTTACACGTGAATGTCAATACTGAGTCAATGAATCACCAGCAAATTACTGTAAAGGTCACTGATTTTGTAGTTTTTGCTTATAATTTCTGTCAATGCATGATTCTACCGTGCAATATTGACAAATCCTCAACTCATGTGAAAATCATGGAGAAAGACTCAAAACATTCAGCCAAATATATTTAGTCTGGCTGATTCAATACTATTAAATCTGGAACTCCAACTGGCATCAGCTTACTGTGTGCTGTCTCCTACTATCAAAAAGGAAGTAGTCATTATGTATTACCTGCCCTCTCCAAATGATAGTTAGTGAATGGAAGAAACTGAGGCAGGGTATTAGTATTAACAATTACATTTGCTGAATTCATGATTTACAAAGTAAATCTTGAAAGTACAACACCAAGTCCCAAAGATATATGTAAACTTACCAGGGACCAGATGTCCTTATCCATCAACTTCCAGATAAATGCGAGTCAAGAGAATGTTTTCTGAATAAATCAGGCATCACAGGAGTAAGAAAGGCCTAAATGTCAAGTGAGTTGTTGTTGGTCTGATTTGTCTGGATTTTGTTGGTCTGGATTTGTCAGCACTGTGTCAATTCCTAGTTCTCACATAGCTCTGTGTAAATTGGGCACAAACTTTTTGATACAAAGGATCTTTAACCTTAGTATTTAATAGATCTTAGTGTTTAATAATCATTAATATATTTAAGAAAAGCAAAAGTTAATCCTCACTAAATCTCTCTGGAAATGTTTGACAAATGATATTAGTAATTAGCAGAAAGTTAACAAACAAACCAACAAACATTGGAGTCTAATGATATATTATTAGATTTCATTAACAATACACAGAACAACATTTAACATGTAAGTTTGAACACCTACTATTTACAGTTCAATTTACAAAAGGGATATACAACAGTTCAAAGGCAGCTTGTTAATTTGCACCAAAGAAACACTGTACTGAAGGTAACTGATTTGTATGCATGGTACATCAGATGAAGAGTTGAGGCTGAGATATATGTAGCTGACAGGAACTTTACCTCAGGTACTCAGTAGACTATATCCACTACATAATAAAAATAACTCTGCCCTTCAGATACACTCTAACTGGAAGAATCACCACCAGTTCATGATAGGCCAATGAATGCCACCATGCAGGCAACTCTGCTATTAGAAATAGAATACTTTGTAGCTGTCAGTCAAATATTACTATATTCCTTTTTTAAGGTGTGAGGTTTTTGAAGTAAGATTATTAGAGTAATACCATGTTATTATCATGAACTTTAGTTGTGGTAATGTAATATTCTGAATGGCTTAATTTTTTGGACAACTTGGGCAAAATTTCAGTCAGCTAGGAGCATGCTGTCAGATTAACCAGAATATTATTCATCAAAATTTATATCTATTTTCCAGAATTCTGCATACAAATCTTAGCCAATATACAGAGCTGGCTCATTATTTCCCACTTTCTGGATGTGCGTCACTAGATTTAACAATCCCAATGTATAGAGTGAATTAACAGTCCATAAAATTCTTTTGGATGAAAGCCAGCACTGTATAACAAGATTACCATATTTGAAGGTCAGACAGTGGTGCTTTAAGACACACTATCAGTGATATAAGGTTCATGGTGGTGCACATTTCTACACTGATAATAATTCAAGGCCAGCGTTAGCAGAAATGCAGCTTTACCCACAAAACAGAGCAATCACTTCACACCAGGGTTTAAAAAGGTGTGCAATGCCCCTGGTGTGAAGAAGTTCACACCAGACAACATCACCTGACTTGTTGAAGAGGTTTCATTAATAAAAGGGTACCTGTGAGAAAAACAGATTGTGCATTTGCCAGCTGAACATCTTAATCTTACTCTCAATGCTAGGATGGAGTAATTATCCAGGAGAATTTATTGAAGTATCCGTCTCATAGAAAGCCCATTTTATCACTACAGATAGAGAGTTTAAAAAATCCTCACAAATTTGCTGAAGTGCGAGCTGAGAATGACTTCTTAAGCAGTCCCTCAGGATCAAGGATGACCAGTTCTAACCAGCATAAGATGTATCAGTACTTTTAACCTAGGATGGCTTTTGCACACCTTCTACAATATGGACTTGGCAGAGCAAGGTCTTAGCCCAATAGCATGGAGATCCAAGATGAATGGAGACCAGGCTCTGGTGCACAAACACACGGACATGAACAGAGATGCACCATTTTACCCACACCCTTTTCCTTGGCCCCACTTGCTTGTACCTCTCCCACCCTAATCTCCTTCCTCCTCCTGACCCCCCTCTGCCTCCATAACTCTGTCTCTAATTATCTAACTGCTTCTCTCAGTCTCCCAACTCAGCTAATTTCCATTCACTTTGCTCTTAGCCCCTTTCCTCTTTCTTTCCCTCCCAATTCCCCTGCACCCTGAAAGAATGAGGCCATCCCTGAATGTAACTTCTTCAGGGCTGATCCCCACTTGCCCATCAGCCTCTCCCACACCTGGCCCCAGCAGCCATGCTGCCCAAAGCCTGCAGCCTAGCCGAGAAACCCCAGACCTCAGGCGAGTCTCTAGCCTGATGTTGACTGAAAACTACCCAGTCAAGGAACAGTGTTATCTCTAAAAGAGATGCACACTTCACTCCAATGTCCCTTTCCTCTTAATGCGTTGTTTCAATGCATTTTTATCAATTATCAGAGAAAAGCAATTTCTGAAAGCTGTTGATATCATTAAGTGCCCTGCTTTGACCCATGATTTTAACTGGCTTGCAAATGTACAGCACATTGTGGTAAAGTATCAAAATGATATCAGTTGTCACAGGGTTTTAGGGGAGAGCCTTGAAATTTTTTCCAAACTGGCTCAACTATAATAAAAATGAAAATAAAAGCTGCATATGCCAGAAATCTGAAATAAAAACAGAAAGTGCTAGAAACACGCAGCAGGTCAGGCAACATCTGTGGAAAGTGAAACAGTTAACATTTTCAATCCAGGACTCTTGATCAGAACAGACTACAAAGTGTCCCGAATATGAAACATTAACTCTTTCTCTTTCCACAGATGCTGTCTGACCTGCTGAGTGTTTTCAGGACTTTCTGATTTTATTTTGCCTGAATTACATTTCATTTGAATGCATCCATCTTGCAAATTGGTTGTGGACCAACAAAACAGGTACCTAGAAGAATAAAAGACCAAATATCTTATACAAAGTAAATGGTAAATATATTCAAAGATACACATTATGCTTTGAGACTTGCTCTCATTAACCGGATTTGATGTGGAAATCTGCTTTGTTCCCCTCTCTGAAGGGGACCTTCTTGGTTTAGAATGGATGACGGATGGTGCTAAAAACAAGCAATGTTGCCAGTGTCAACCCCACAATCTCCTGGAATGAAAGTAATTATAGAAGACATTGATCTAGATCTCGCTTTAAAATTGCATGGTTGTATTTTTATATACTTGTAGAAGAATGCAAAGAGCCTATTTATTATCTGCTCAAATTTCCTCAAAAGTAAGGCTATATTTGATTCAGATGCCAGAGATGAGCAATCTGTTTTATCGAAACACCAATCCAGGAGCAATGTGGTGGAAGTGTCAGTCATCAAAGCCCACAGAAGTAAACTGAGCACAAAAAACAAAGCAGGGAGGTAACAGAAGAAAGTTGGATACAGCAAAGAAATGCAACAAAACCAAAAAAAAACTTGATTTGATTTATTTCAGGAGCATTCAGCACAAGGGTTGAATACATCAGGATTATGGAATCCTGGTCAGGGGATTCAGCAAAATATTGGATCCCAGTGAAACTGGACTTAACGGCATACAAGTGCTGGATCAGTTTGTTTAAGCATAATAGATTGCAGTACAAATTGCTATATCATATATAAAGCACTTAATCATTCTGCATATTTATTTCTTCCTGTATCTACCGATATGTTTGTGTTTTAATGGATTGAGGAAAAGGGCTGTACTTGATCATGGAGGGGCCTCGAATATCCCTGATGCACATGGTCTCGAGAATTCTCAATCCATTTCCAATTCCAAATGCAACTTCCTGGATTTCAATTGTTTAAGCCTGCTTGTATGTGGAATATTTTTCCTCAGGACAATGAATGGTTGTAAAATATGTGCCCCAATTAAGCCATATTAAAAATAGAGTATCCAGTTTTGCATGGTTTATGTAGTGAACGTTCATAAAATACAGAGGATGCAAGAATGATAATTACTTTAAGGACGCATAGTTATCAGTGGAGGCTTACAGGACTGGTCTTCTTATCTTGTTAAAGCATATACTTTAAGGAGACAGAAAGAAGGCAGCTCATGATTTAAAACATGAGATCACTAGATGTAATCAATAGATTCAAGTCTAAAAACTTGTTTTGGTTTGTACACACAAGGTAACCTTCCTATGAAGTAGTAAGATATTCTCATTGAGAATGGGGGAAACAAATATTTAGAATGTAAGAAACAGAAGCAGGAGTAGCCATTCAAGCCTTTGAGTCTGCTCCCCATTCATCAAAGTCATGGCTGATCTTCTACCTCAATGCCATTCTCCAGAAGTATCTCCAGAAGTATCCCAGAAGTACCCTAGATTCCTAAAAGAGGAAGGGGACTGTGGTAAAAAGAAAGGCATGGAATTTCTCCATACCCATTATTACTCTGGTACAATCTGTAATGAGATTCATCTTGGACCATCTTGCACTTATTTTGATGGATGATTATTTGGCTGCAGTGGGCAGGAAAGAGAATTCTAAAATAACTAAACTAAAAATTTAAATTATGGTGATGCTTCACTGCATAAATTTATCTGAATCTCTGAACCATAAAGCAAATCTTAACGTGACTCAGCTGCCTCATGTCAGTAACAATGAAAATTGTTCTTGCTATATTAAAAAATTATGAAGTTTGATTTCCACTGAGCAGTATTTATTGAATATTTTTACTAAAGGCTTCCGTCAAGAATATGCAGTAGAAATTTAAAACCTAAACATTTGTTGGTGTGATCCATCAGATGCACTAATTCCTCACAACCTGAAACTCCTAACTCCGTTGTGCAGGAAAGACAGTGTCTCCTGGGTGGATGGAAAGCCAGGAGAATCACTGCTGAGTTGCTGTTGCACTGATCCCACTGGCTGCTTGGGATGGCTCCCACTTCACCATCCTTTGGTGGTGAAGGCCTGGTACCCTCACCTTCCAGTTAATTACATATATACTGTACAAGAGTATGGGGGTAGCAATCAGTAATTTTTCTTTCAAATGGTCAAAAGCGAAGGAAGTAAGCTGATTTTGTGTGTTGAAAGTTGCAATTTGCAGGAGTCATCAAGGCTTAAACACTGAATAATATTTACTCTTCGGGGTAATGGGACTGATCTTGATTTGTGTAAAATGTATGACTGTAAAT
>JARFYF010000029.1:14992844-15007287 GCA_030265395.1 Rhina ancylostomus | reverse complement strand
CCCTGGCGGAGGGTGAGGAGTCGTTTGGCTGCCTCTTTTCCACGGATGGGATGATCAAAGACCTTTCTCATCTCCTCGATGATGATGTGAAATGAGGAGCAAGTCTCTGGCTGGTGGTCCCAAATGGCCGTGACCCATTCCAGTGCCCTTTCTCTCAACAACCCCACGATGAATTAGACCTTGGATCTCTCAGTGGAGCACATGGAGGGCCGCAGTTCAAAAACTAACAGGCATTGTAGTAGGAACGACCGACATTTTCCCAGATCCCCTGTGCAGGGTTCTGTATCAGGTACATGCGGTTCCCTGTGTGGTTGGGACATCAGACTGCACTGTGGTGCTCCAACTGATGGCCCAGGCTGGTCAGATGGAATTCCAGGAATGGCAGAGGCAAGGAGAGCAGAGACTCGACTGACCTGTTCAGTGAGCTGCCCAACAGTTGCAGTAAACGTCTCGATGTCTGCCACGACCCCTCGGAGTTCCTGTTCATGCCGGCCCAGAAGTGAACCCGAGTTGGCAAGGGCTTCGTACAGAGGATTCTTGTCCGCTGGGTTCATGGTGGTTCAGCGTATTCTGTCACAATATTGATTGATAACAGACTCAGAGAACCCAAATGCGGCACACTTATACAAGACTAGAGTCAGAACAAACACAGGCAGTAACTGGAAGGAATATTGCCTCGGAGATCTAAAGATGAATCCCAACACGAACTGGACCTTCACAAAGGAGTAGAAAACACAGGACTGCTCTGGAGTAAACCTACTCGAAGCAACTAGAACCAAAGTATACCTAAAGGTAGACCAATACTCTGGCAACTAGTGCCAGAGAAACACAGGTTCTTATGCTAGGCCCCTGATGGGGCTCAGGTGTGTATTGTTACCTAATCAGTCCAGCATGGAATCGTGTGCTGGACAACAAGGCATTAATGGAGCCAAATTGAGGGCCAGAACTCAGAACCATGACACTTATTTCACATTGATATAACACCTGGTTTAGCAATTTCAGTCATATTATCAGGATCACTTGGTGGAACCTCCTTCATAGCCGACTACTGGCCCTTGTCACCAGGCAGTTGGCACTGATGAGAGGCATACTTGTGTTTGGCCAGATGCTTGAATAATTGGCTTGAATTTTGCTAATCATAGGTTAACCTTGTCCTTATTTTTAGAAAATTTTTCTATTATTTCAATTTTTTTAGGTAAATTTAATTTTCATACTATTAAAACCGCTTCTGAGGTATAGTTTGCAGTCCTTCCTGTAATGCAGTTCTTCATGCTCTGTACAAAAAAAATTGCTTCTTTGGAAAGCCCATACTTCCTGTGGGAATAGCCTTTAATATAGAATTGTCAAATGAGGCACATGAAGAGCAACTGTATCAGAATGAAAATGAATGGTTCACCATGAGGTCCAGATCTTTTCAGCACTGACAGAACACAAGGTTCGGGCTAAGCTGCGCATTGGTCTACCTTAAAAATATTATGCTGAACCAAGAAAAAAAATACATTAAAAAACAATGCAGTTCTTAGTTCTCATATAACCTTAAAATAATTTTTAAAGCATCATAACAAGGATTTTATTTAAAGCATTTTGTGTACAGATGTGAAAAAGCAAATGGAAGGTTACACAAGTATCCTCATTCTGGCAGCTTTAGAATCCAGAGCTGAGATACATCAGGGATTTACCTAGGTTGCACTTTTCAGCACTTAGGAGACATTTTATTTATTGGGAAGGATTTCTTGGATACAGGAAAAGCCTCTAATAATGCCCGAAATAAATAATTTGTGAGCCACATGACAAGGATCACTCAAGATCTTCTCATTAGTTAACAACTTCATCCTTGTTTATTGGGCAGCAGGCACTGACGAGGGATTCCAGGGTTGTCTGTATCTGATCATCACTTGAGTAAAATGGGATGAATTTTGCTAGCTTTACTTTTTTTTATTATTATTGCTTTTTATTACTGATATGTATTTTAACTTTCATATGTTAAGCACAGCTTGTATTTGGTCAGATACTTGAATAAATACAATTAATTTTGTTAACTATTAGTTAAATTTGCTCCACCACAGCTTTGCCAGCTGTCAAAGGTAGAGCCCCCTCACCGCAGCACCTGACGCCATGTTGCCACTGCACTCCAGGCATTAGGCGGCCAGCGACATCTGCATCAGGACTACAGGTGCAGCGCACCATGTCTTCAAGACCTGGCTCACTGAAACTATAACATACTAGAAATAGTCAGTCTAATTAATAAATTCTGGGAATCCAAGCACTTATTGCCCATCTCCAAATGAACCACTGCTATTGTTCAAATGCAGGTACTCCCACAGTGCTGTTGGGGAGAGAGGTCCAGCGTTCAAACACCATGAAAATGAAGGATTGGGGACATATGTCCAAGCTGACATAGTGTGTAACATGGAAGGGAATCGGCAGGTGATGGTGTTCTCATCCTTCTTAATGGAGGAGGTCAGAGGTGTGGGAATGCTTCAGAGTAACTGAAGTGATTGCTGTGCATTCGGTTGACTGTACACACTGTAGCCACTGTCTGTCAATGGTGGAGGGAATGAACATTTAAGCTGATTGATGGGCTGCCATCAAGCAGGCTGCTTTGTTCTGGAAGGTGTCGAGCTTCTTGAGTTGTTGGAGCTGCACTCTTCCCGGCTACTGGAGAATATTCCACCATGCTCCAGACTTGTGCAGAGGCTGGAAAGGTTTTGGAGAGTCAGGAGATGAGTCATTCATGGCAGGATACCCAGCTTCTAACTTGCTCTTGCAGCCACAGTATTCATGTAGCTGCTCAAGTTGAGTTGCCAGTCAATGTTGACCTGCAGGTTGTTGATGGAGGGGGTAGTGCCACTGAATGTCAGATAGATTCTGTTTAGAAATGGTCAGTGTGTGACTCTTTTGTGGCATGTATGTTTTTTGCCACTTGTCAGCCCACGCCTGAATGTTGTCTTGGTCAGACTACCTTCAGGCTCGGACTGCTTAGTTTGATGAGGAGTTGTGTATGGAATTCTGCAATCTTCAGTGAACATCCCCACTTCTGATCTTGTGCTGGAAGGAAGGTCATTGACAAAGCAGCTGAAGATGGTTGGGCCTGGGGTGTGGCCCTGAGAAACAGCTGCACTGATGTCCTGGGGCTGAGATAATTGACCTGCAATAACCACAATCATATTCCTCTGTGCCAGGTATGATTGCAGCCTTTGGTGTGGTTCCCCCTTGATGCCCACTGACGTCAGTTTTACTCGGGCTCCTTGATGCCACACTGAGTTAAATACTGCCCTGATACCACTCTCAGCTTACTCCTGGAATTCAACTCTAGTTTTCACCAGGAATATTTGATTTGTCTTGATCTAAGTGAGGAATAAAGTTAGCACAATGAGCAGGTTATTGGTGACTAAATCCAGCACGATAGCACTATTGATGTCCATTGACTATTGGCTTGACTAATAATATCTCTTGGGTGGGTCCAAGTCCTCTAACATTTGTTCAGCTTTGTCCTAATAAACAAAATGACTGTTCCCCTCAATTGTCCAGCCTACATGGCAGACAAATCAGCTGCTCCCTTCCCTTAGGAAATATTGTCAAGTGATTCACCTTGGGATGATTAACTTCTGAGTTACTTCCTCCTCCAGGAACCATAGGAAGGAAACCCTCACTCTATTAAATCTTCCACCAACCAGCAATTGAATGGAAAAATGAATCCAAGCAATTTGCAATTAGGCACAATCTAGAATGGTATAGTTTGCCACTTAGCAATTGGCTCAGACTTTGAGTAAAGCCTGTGGGAATTTGCTGTGGCAGCTTATAGCAACTTTACAAAAAAATTCATTCAGCTGAAGAACTGATGCTCCAAGCATCATTTTCTGCTTGTGCAGATGGCAATTCCAATTGCTAGTCCCTTGTACATCTTTCCATGAACATGAAACAAGAAAATGTATCCATTGCCCCAGTTATCAATATCTTTCTCCCTTCAAGGCTCCTTAATACCTACCTTTTTGATCAAGACTTCAAGGCTTGGAGTCAAATTTCATTTGATATGGCACTGTCGGAGATCTGGGATCATTTTGCTACATTAAAGTCATTAACAAGTACAAGTTCTTGGTGTTGCTCCAACTGACCGACTGGGAAAATGCAAAACTATAGCTTCAGTTAAGGTTCTTGTTTTGGTCTGTCAACTGTTTCCTATTTTGTGTGAAATACAGACCTCTTGAAAGCATGTCCAGTTAAATTAAATAGGCCAGCACAGTGGCTAGTAGAGCTAATGGAGATGCTGTCTCACTGCTCAGCAACCCAGGTTCAATCCTGACTTCTGATTCTGTCAGTGTGGAGTTTGCACATTCTCCCTGTGACCCCATGGGGTTCTTCTGGAGGCTCCAGTTTCCTTCTACATACTGAAAATTGTAAGTTAATTGATTGGCCACTATAAATTGTCCCTAGTGTGCAGATGAATTGTAGAATCTAGAGTGGAGTTGATGGGAATGTGGGGAGATTAAAATGCATTGGGGTAGGATTAATGCAGATGAGTGTTTGATGGTTGGAGGAGATCTAGTAGGCAAATTGGCCTGTTTCTATACTGACCTGTTGGGAACTGACTGACAAACTGGGAAAGTAGGAGGAGATGGAATTATTCCCAACTCTCTTCCATATCAAAGTACTTCTGAGTTAAAAAGTAAAAGTGCTTGTGCAGTGAATTCCAAACTGAGGTGGGGGAGTTCATCTTTGCATTCCCTGCCCTCTATTGAACACTGTTACAGGAGAAAGTATGACAGCCCAAGAGCAATCCAAAGACTGGCATTCACCGAGGTATTTTCTTTGGGCTTAAGCTTCTGATTTAATATCATGCTTCAGTTTGTCTCTCAAAATTCTCATCACTTTTTTTCTCAAGTCACCAACTCGAAGAATTACACACCCACCTCATCTTTCACATACTGAAAAAAAGTTGCAGTTTTAAGAGCAATGGTTTGTCTCGCCATCGAGCAACAATATAAATGTGACCAGGGCAACATTTTCAAATGGGACTTTTTTTTAAAAAAAAAGTTTTATCCTACCCATTTTCCATTCTGGGAAACTTCCATTGAAAATACATAGGGGCGAGGAGTTTCGGCTTTAAGAGAAAGCATCCCAGCAGCCTACTTGGAAAATCACTTTTCATTTTTATTTCCATCAGTAAAACCTGTGTGTCAGTGATTACCATCAACCATGCAGACTTTGCATTTTCATTTATATTGCTTTAAGAATCTTGCACATGGCTTACACAATGCTCCGGCAGATCACTATTCAAACACACATGAACGTCAGGACAGAAGAGTAAAAGAATGAGTGCAAAGGGGGGAAAATGTGTTTGTGATAAAAATAAAGATATCGCCAAGGTAATAATTAAAGCCCTGAACTACTTGTAATTATTATTTTGACCAACTTTGATTTGGTTATGCTTTATAGGTGCATCTCTTAATTTCAATTTTGCTGAACACTATTGAAAATGGAAGGAACATCTCCAAACTGAAGCATGATTATAAATCAAAAGATTAAGACCAAAGAAAATGCCATGGTGAATGCCAGTCTTTGGATTGCTCTTGGGCTGTCATACTTTCTCCTGTAACAGTGTTCAAGAGAGGGCAGGGAATGCACAGATGAACTCCCTCGCCTCAGCTTGGAATTCACTGCACAAACACTTTCACTTTTTAATCTCAAAAGTACTTTGATATGGAAGAGAGTTGGGAATAATTTCATCTTCTCCTGCTTCCCCTAACCTGTAGCACTAAGTATTAGTCAACCAGTTCTCAACAGGACTGCCTTGCCACTATTAGGATCTTGTTTTAATTTCCAATTACAATTTTTCTTTAAGACTGCACAGATATGTAAAAAAATCTAACTGCATGGCTTTGTAAAATTATCAGCTCATGTATAAATATATGAACATGCAGACAATGGACTTTGTGATCATTGTATGGATTATCCAACCTTTGTAGGGCAAAAAGAATGCATCACTGCTGACATGGGAAACAGCGTCAAAAAATGCAAAACAAGTCTCCAATTGTTTTTAAATGTCAGTTAGGCTCCATAATGCAGAGATTATCAACTCACTGTAAATGATAGCCTCTACAATGACAACTTTAAAGTCCAAGTTTTGTTACTGGCAGTCCTTTTTGAAAAAGTTTTCTCAGTAAAAGAATGGATTAACCTTGGCTTATTACTTTTAAGAATATAAAGTAATCTGTACCCACATTTGGGACGCATGGCTCATCTTCATCTTGCTGCTAAACCCACGATCCTTCTTTTTTCCCAATTGAAGAACCTTTTTAGGGATGCATCACCTAGTTCCATAATAATTACTTAAATAACAGTCCCTTCTAACCTCAAATTATGGTTTAGTTATGTGGGCCCTGGTTAGACCATATTTGGGAATAATCCATGCAGTGATCACAAAGTCCATTGTCAGGGTACAGATTTTTATATGTGCTGTACATTTACAGTTTTTAAAATCAATTATGCATCATGTTGGATTAAATTATGCTCCTCAGTATTGCCATGTATTACACTAGATCCCTTCATTCAAATCACTGACTATAGACTCTGGGGACCAGCACGAATCCCTTTGATATCCCATTGGTCAGAACATCCCAACCCAGAAATGACACGTGCATGACTGTGTTTTGCCCATTAACTAATTCTCAATCCACATTAGTACATCACCCTCAATACCATGTGCTCTAATTTTCATTATTCTCCACATATTTTAGATAGCATTCCAGTTTAGAAGTGGCAAGCTTTGGCAAAGGCAGGATATTCTGAATAAATGGTAAATGCCACTTGTGGCATTTGGAGAGTCCCTATGTGAAGAGTCCATCTCTTCCAGCTCTCCTCAGTGAGCTGGAGATGGACACCACTTCTTAAGAGTGTTGAGGGAGAGCCTGGTATTGCTGATCAAGAGTGTTTAAGGACATGGCTGATTATTGCTGAACCCAAGCACAAATATGAATTTTTTTTTAAGGGGTGACCTTGCTAAAGATGCGGAAAGTTCGCACAATGGGATTTCATTTACAGTTTTTAAAATCAATTATGCATTATGTTGGATTAAATTACGCTCCTCAGTATTGTCATTTGGATTTATTTGTCAAGCTGCTGATGAGCAGAGATCTTTCCAATTGATTACCATTTATTCAGAATATCCTGCCTTTGCCCAAGCTTGCCGCTTCTAAACTGAAATGCTACTTAAAATATTCAGAAATTTCATTCATAGCATTGGCTGCCACAGAAGCAAAACTGGGGCATTTTGTGAAAGGTGCTAAATTAACATCAATAAACACTTTGTATTCCCCATTATACAGCTCCTTCCAGGAACACTGCCAAATGTTTCCACCTGCATCATCATATTCAACTAAATTGTAATAATTCCAGTTTACTCGTCAGGCTGGATCTGCCTCTTCCATTACATTAAAATTCCAATAATCTTGATGGATATTATGGCAGTTCTCCTTTGCTAATAAACCTCCAGATAAGGAACGTTTAGGGAAAATACTCTACCTCCCAGGGTAACGACAGTTTGTTCGTGATTAGATTCACACATACCATAGCCAAACTCTTTCCAAATCAAGGTACATTTCATTTTTTGTCATTAAATTTCAATAATTGCCCTTTTTGACTTGTAATGTTACTTGTGCATTTCACTAATCAGAATGCATTGCAAACCCCAAGGACTCTTGTTTCTTACTTTCTCCACTCCCTTCTTCACTTAAATTGGCCTGGAAATTCCTTTGCACTTCTCCAAAAAAAAATGACATGGTGTAGTACAGCTGAAAATAGGAGTAACCTGATATAGAGAAATGTCTCGCCATAACTGCCCATTGGGAAATTCAGCTGTTTTCTTGGTGAGATTTTCATTTGCCCTATCACGTTCCTTCTAGTCTAATACTCATCCTAAATGATGCAACCAGTTGTGCAGTGGCTGAAACTCACCCTCGCCTGATTTCCATCATTATTAGTCTGAACTGATATTTCCCTGTAATCACAGGACAGCCAGCTTTTATCAACCATTTCCTCCAAACTTGTGCATTTACTGACCCACCACTCAAACTGCATTCTTCATCCTCACTGAGATCTGTAATGTTCTGCAGCATCCTATGACCTCAAAAGCCACCTCACACATGCACACGGACTGCAGAGTCTGTGAAGGTCATGGCCACAGTCACTCTCAGCTTCCTATCCTCAGGATCATTGCAGGTTGGTCTCTCCAACAGCTCGTTATTTAGTCCTCACTTGTTGCATTTGGAAGGTCACTCAAACTCTAACGATGGAGAGTGGACATCAGCCCAGTGGAGCAGGCATGGAATTTGCATTGCAGTCTTCCCCAAAGTGCAAGCATTCAAACACTGCTGTCATGCCCTTACAGACACCACCCTGACAACCTTCTGCCAGAAGTGCCTGACTGAAATCCTGGAGAATCTCCATGCACAAAGAAATACCTCCTGGGGTCACCATCCTTCATTAGCCTATCCAGGGCCCCCTAACTCCAGAAGAAAGCACTTTCCCCAACTGCTCTCATCATTGAAGCACCCATCTATTATGCAGCAGCTTCACCCCCCCCTCCCCACAGTAACTGGAGGAGTGCTGCTTGTATTTTGTTATGTCTCTTTAAGAACTGGCTGCAGAGATCACACATTTGAGGTTAAACACTGGCAGCTTTGAGAACTTGCATTGGATCAAAACAATAGTACATGCTGATAGTAAAGCCAACACTGCACAGGGAACCCTGGCAAAGTGTTCTGTCAACGTCACATCTGAAAGTCTTAACCTTTTGGGAGACTTTCACAAATTGATTTGCAGTATATTGTTATAACAACATACAAAGGCTGTTGTAACAATACCATTTTTTTAAAATATAGTAAACTCATTTCTGTACAGTTGTCTTTTTGCTGGGCTTTACTTCATAACTAGCAGTTGCCCTTCAGTACATCCAACTCATTACTCTTGTATGATCCTTGATGCAAGCAGCAAGCAGGTTAGCTGATAGAACAGGCACCATACCCAAGACTATTTTATGCTCAGCTAAGCTTCCAGCAGATGTCACTTAATAAAAGTCAGATGCAGGAACCCTGCTTATTTACCTTATTGAGCAGAAATCTGCCGTGGCTGAAACATTTAATAAAGCATGATTTAAGATTCAAATCTGGGCTTGCTTGATCCAGCTGACTCAAGAACTCAGTGAACAAACATTTTAAAGTCACTGGAGCAGTTGATGAACTTTATCCTCATTGACCACTGTAATCTCTAAGAACCCCCTGAATCCCCAGCCTGGATCACTATGTAGGGGCACTGAAAAAGACAAGAGCTCTGTCATAAGAGACCACAAGTTCTTCCAGAACCAGGACACAAGTATTTTTAAAGAATGCTGCATACATAGTAATGCCATTTTTAATCTATCGCACCTAGATCTCTTGGGGCTTTGGTTTTTAAACAGCCTTTGTATACGTTGTATGATTTTATACTCTGCTGAATTCAGTGGTAAGATTGGCCAGTCAGCAATGCATCAGACCCAGTGACCTAGGACGTACTCACTTTTTGACAGTGGATTCAGCACCAAAGCAGGGAAACAGCACAAACATGCTGAGGTGAGGGACTGATTCACTTTGCATCCGACCCCTCAGCTTTACACAAGGGATGGCTGGTGTCTGTCACGCAGCTCCATTTATTTGACACTGGTTGCCAATTTTTACTGAAAATATGTGCAAATGATTCCATTTTTTATTTATTTTAATATATCTTTATGCATTAATTAATATCTGGTACTTTTAAGTTATAGAGTAAATGTACCTTTAAATATATTTTTTAAATTCATTTGATGTGTTTTTTTTTTAAAAAGGTCCTCGACAGCAACTTGTTGTCAAAAGGGCCACAGGGTGCTCCAGAAACCGGACCTTAAATTCTGCCACTTGAAGCCTATTCAGTGCTGATGGCTCACTCCGCCTTGTGGGATCACCTTGAGGCCTGGAGCTCAACAGCAGAGACTTGGAAGGTAGGTACGACCATAGGAGAGGCCCAGGGAAAAAGTGTTGGCCATGGGCCAGACTGAGCACAATGGAGACAAGCATCTTATCAAGCAGGAGGTACAGAAGCCTGAAGTCCCACATCAGCAGGTTCAAGAACAGCTACTTCCCTTCAGCCATTCGGTTCCTGAACCAACCAGCAAAACCCTAATCACTACAGTTTAGCAACACAGCAACCACTTTGATCACTTTGCACTAAAATGGACTTTTTTTTGTTCTAATTGTGTTCTTTCTTGTAAAAGTAGTGTATAATTTTTAATTTATGTTTTTCTTGTGAATGCTGCTATATTATGCTACGTGACTGATGCTTCTGCAAGTAAGTTTTTCATTGCACCTGCGCATACATGTATTTGTGCATATGACAATAAAACTCAACTTTAGACTTGTATCCCTGTTCACCTTTGGAAACCTTCTATTTACTTCATTAGCCAAGATGAACTAAAGTTTCAAAACCATTCTGTTTATCACACAAAAAGGGAAGTAAACAACATGATGAATCAAGAAACTAGACAATTACAGCTTACTCTTTTCTGCACTGCTCCCAGAAAAGTTATATGCAGATTATTAAACCAAATATTAGATGATCCTGCAGAGACATTGCGCCAAACATTATTGGGAAATACTGGCAGCTAAGTGCTTTTCTGCTGGAATCTTTCCATTGCAAGGCCCACCAAGTGTAGGATTGCTGCATTAACGTGGAACTGATGTCTGTGACTGTGGCCCAGAGGTGGGGCGTGAACTTACAATCACTGCCCCAGTATCCATTCACAGTCTCAAAATAAGAGGTCAGATGTTCATGAGATGGATGAGAAGAAATTTCTTCACCCAGAGGCTGGAACATCTTTGGAATTCTCTCCCATGAGGCTCGTGGAGGCACAATTGCTGAAAATAGTCAAGACAGAGCAATGGATTTCTGGTATTCATGGAAAGGGACATTGGGACGGTGCAGGAAAGTGCCGAGGTCAAAGAGCAGACATGATCCTACTGAGCAGGTGCAAGGGCCAAATGGTTTCCTTGTGCCCCTGCTTCTTATGGTACCCAAAATCAGTCTTCATTTCAAGATGGAGAAGAAAGCCAAAGGGAGGAAAGGGGAAAATATTTAAAGTGTTATCTCCCAGTTATTTTACAAAACATAGAAATTATGTACTTTTAGAATAAAAGGAGAGGCAATTCCTTTCTAGCAAATTTCCTTTGATGCAACCTACCAAATCAGTTAAAAATCAAAAAGTGCAGTGTAAAATTATTCAAATAATTCCTGCCAGCAAACTTATTTATTTTAAACAATGACAACGTGTTTATCAAAGCAAACTTGTTGGACTGTTTGTTCTATAATGAACGGTGGATAGGAAGATGCGTTTTCAATCAAGTCTTTGGAATTGCCATCAGTCCCATTGAGAGCACGGATGCTGCTCCACACATCCACATTCATCATCTTGTCACATCCAGTTTATTGAAGCTCACCTTTATGTTGAGAGGTAAAATACCAGAAGGCAGCAGGCAGGGATTCATTTCAGGAAAAGCACCTTAACATAGTAATAACACCCAACACTCTTCAATTGCAACATTCGCAAACAACACTGATCCAAGCCAAATTTTAGGGCAATGATCAAAAGCAGGTCTAAGTGGTAGGTTTTAAGCAGCATCCTGAGTGGGGCAAGATAAAGCAAGAGAAAGGTTGAGAGAGGAAAATCCAGAGCTTCGAATCTACAACTGAAGCAGCTGCTAATGGTGGGGTAATCAAATTGGAGGGGGGGGGGGGCCGGTATTCCTGTGGTCCTGAGTAACGAAGATTTTAAAATTGAGCTCTTGCTGTTGCTGAACTGGGTTAGTTGGAGAGCACAAGAGATGATAGGTAAAAATGATTTCATAAATACAAACTCTTTCTGCTGTTTCACTGGTAAATTAAAATGGAATTACGGATTGTTAAACAGAACCTTAAGTCCAGAGGTATAAAAAAAATGTTCCTGGGAAAAAAAAGAGTAAGAGGGGGAGTTATTTCACAACTCTTCGATATACGCCTGTGAAGATCATGCACCACGCTGCATTTGGTGACAACAAATCAGATGTTCCATTGAAACAATCTCAATAATTCAACTGTGTTAATTAAGCTCTTGTCTGTTTTTTGGCTGTTTTAAATAAGATCACATTGCAAAGATGTGGTTTATCAAACTGGACACATTATTTTAAGTACTTAGCCTAAAGGAAATTCTTTCAAGTGATTAAACCCATTTCTTTGAGAAAGGCATCTATTTGGTGCCTCTAAAAGCCTGATGCTGCTCTGCTTAGTGTACACACTGGGCGCCATCAATGTCTGTACCCACCCCACCACCTTGACTCCTTCATTGAACAGTTTTCTTTATTGCCAACCAGCACAGATCATCTCTTCATTCCCCAGAAGTATTCCAGTTCCTTTTAGGTGCTCAGGCACTGGATCACTTGTGCTACAGCTGTTACTTGAAATGCCTCCTGCCACCATTCAGTGCATAAGTTCACAGGCTTGTGGGAGAAGTATCCTTGGGCTATTGCCACTGAATCCATGCTCTCAGTGAGGAGAATGGCAAAATTCACAAAACAACTAAACATAGCAAATTTTAAAGCAAAGGCATGAGAAATGAATACCTTACTAATTCACTGTCATTTAACTTCAAAAAGGAAAGATTTCATCTGCTCACTACATTTAACAAGATCATAAATTTGATTCCTTATTCCGATCCCCCCTAGCGTACTAATCGGCCAATTTACGTAAAGCCCGTATACACGAATGAGCTTTCAGGAGACCAGCGGGAAGAACTTGCCGGCTGCTGCGGGGCTGCAGGCATCTTCTGCCATGTTAGAATTTGGTTTGCGACTGCATTTTCAGCTTGTGAACTGTTTGGGTTATGAACAGTTCACGGGAACAGAACCCTGTCCGAACCTGGGGAGGACCATGTTTATAGTCTTGCTTGGTGATGCATCAGTCCTCAATCTCATGTGCCCTTCTTCCTTCTGGCCACATTGTAATTATAAAGTCACTGTAAAATTATATTGATGAATGGTATGCCAATTTAAAAATGACATTAATCACAAACGACATTGCATCATTTCTTGGGAATTGAAACAAAAGTTTCTCTCTTCCACTATATACTTTGTACAAGCAATTCTAAAATGTCCTCCAAAGGTTCAAGTGCCCCATAGAATTCAGCTGAATCCAGATCTATCAAATCGCCACCATCCTCCTCCTCCTCATCAAAGCTCAGCCTCTGTGAGAAGAGCCTGCCCTTCCACACCTACCCCGTGGACTCCATTCAACAATTTGGATGTCTTGTGAAGTCAAGAGATAAAAACTGAGCACCATCAGGATCATCTACAATATTTCCTACCCAGATTTTGACTCTACGGTTTTGACTTCAACCTGCGAGTTGTCGAAGGCCACACAACTGAAACACAGGGTCTGAGGTCAGGGTTTTGAGAAAATACCTAGAAATTTGGGCAGCACAACTAGGAAAGAAGATACAACAGGAGATCTTACAGAAGTAGACAGAGTTAAGAAATGGTGGTTAAATCCTCACTCATGTAAACAAATGGGTAGGTCAGGGTGAAGACAACTTTGGATTGATAATTCTTTTCACACAGAGTGACCAAACCATGGAAATGATTTTACAATTGAGTGGTAAGTGGCATAGGCCCTAGAATCCTAGAATAAAAATTGTAATTTGAAATTGATGTTTTTAGATGGACAACTCGTGTTCTGATCTTGTGAATGGAGTTTTGATGATTCATTCATTGAGACCCCGGATGACTCTATGGCCGTTACCTTAATCACATTGGCCCTAAATTTCCGAGAGTCTCTGGTCCCTCACTGTGGGTCAGATTGGATTAAATGGAATAGCTCCAGAGTAGGTCACCATCCAGTCACAACAGATCCTGTAACAGGCTGTCCCCTTCCAAGGGTTCCAATTTGAGATAAAACCTTTGATCTTGGCAACATGGACCGCTACATCAGCAGATGAGGAAGGGGGAAGGTAGGAAATCAAATCTGGAATTTCCTCAGCCCTAGCACAAAATCTATAACCTAGGAACAGACTGAGTAAAGGCACTTATTGCTCATATGCAGAGTGAACACTGATACTCAACGACTGGGCTAAGCATTCTGCATTTATGTCGTAACGATTACATATTCAGAATGGAGATTTAACAGGATTGAAACTCTTCTGTGCTACAAAAAGTATGGTAAAGTGGAGCAGGGAAAGGAGCAGTTTTGTGCAAATCCCTCACTCACTCTGGGCTACAAAACTGCACCCAAGAGAGCAGGGCAGATTTTGAATGTGGAAGGGCTGAAAGGAATATCAGGTAGAAAACTGGCCACAGGGCAGGAGGAATGGGCTTGGAGACAGTGGGGGCAGGGGGAGGGGGAAGTGTTGGGG
>JARFYF010000029.1:14937548-14949611 GCA_030265395.1 Rhina ancylostomus | reverse complement strand
CATAGCACTGAATATGAGAGAGACACACCGAAATGTATTGGAGCTACATTGCTCTCGAGCAAGAGACCTATTACACTTGACTTCCCTCAGAATTAGGTAGCACCAATGAAGCTTTGGCTAGTTGCTGGAGTGTATACAGTAAAGGTTCATATTGCAACAATGGTGTTCCAATGGTGAAGAGTGTGAATATTTACTGGGATGCAAACAACTTTGTCCTGTATGGTAATGAGATTTGCAGTAGTTGTGGGAGCTGCACCCATCCAGACAACCGGTATGGGTGCTATCAGACTCTACCTTGTGAATCAAAGTCAGTGGGAAAGGTGTGCAGGAGCAACAGGTTAGTCATTGCCTGAAGAATACTTTTTTTAATCTCTAGCCAAATATTACAGACAAAGCCGACAGAACTGTTTCAGATGACAGTTGAGATTCAACCGCATAGGTGGACCTGGAGTCACATGAAGACCAGACAAGGACAGCAGATTCCTTTCCTGGAAATTAGTGAACCAGTTGGGCTTTTACCAGAATTCAGTAATTTTGTGGTCACTATTAATAAAGCTATTGACATTAATGCAGCTCCTCTTTCTTTCTTACAGGGTTGGTACAAGGAAAATGAAATTCAAGCAACAGTAGTGATAAACATTTCACAGCAGTGATAAACATTTTAGCGCCAGTAATTAAAATACAAAAAACTGACCAGCCCAGGGGATATCCTGCAAGATTCCTCTGCAATAGAATGCTGAAAATTCAATATACTGTATAAGGCAATTTTTTTCTATTTATTCATGAGAATTGGGTGTCACTTCCAAAGTCTGCATTCATCCCAGATTGTCCAAGAAGGATATCAGAACTTCTCTTCATGAACCACTGTGCTCTGCGTGGTGAAGGTATTTCCACTTAGGAAGGGAATTCCAGGAACTTGACTCAGTGACAATGGAGGAAGACCAATACATTTCAAATCAGAATGTTCTGCGACTTGGAGGGGAGCCTCGAGCTGGTTGCTTTCTTGTTCTTTCTGGTAGGTCATGGGCTTGGGGGTGCTGTGGCAGACGTCTTGGTGAGTTGCTGCAGTGGATCGTGTAGCTGGTCTGCACTGCTACAGTGGTGCACTAGTGGTGATGGGCAGGAATATTTACACACTGTGGGCTGTTGTGTTCTGGATGGTGATGTTTTGGATTTTGTTAGAATTTATTTATTTATTTGCCCTCATACCTCTATTTTGTGAATAGTAAATAGTGGAGAAGTTTTTAAAGAGTCAACAGATCAGTCACTCAATGCAGTCTTTGGCCAACTCTTGTCGTCGCTGCGTTCATAACAATTCTGGCTGGGGGTTCTGGTCAGTATTCACCCCAGAATATCAAAAGTGGTAAATTTGAAGATGGTAATGCCATTAAATTGGAGATACTAAAACTTTATTCTGTTGAAGGTGGTCTAGCACTTCTGTGCAAGGGTATTCCATGCAGTTGGAAGCCAAAATCACAACGTTGTCCTGGTTGAGTTGTATGCAGGCATAGGTTATTCTAGAGAGTCAGATCTTTTGCCCCAATGCCAGCACATATACTGGGACTGTGAGGTCCCTGTGACCCATTCTGGCACTGGTCGAAGGCAACTGCGACATCTTCTGCACTTGCATCACTGGCAACAGCTACCTTGTGCTGCTCTGGTGAACTCCTCTGGCAAACTCTTCTGGAAACAGATGCTATGTGCTGCTCCGATGAATTCCTCATGGAGTGCATTGAGGCGATCTTCTTAGAGGCAGCCTATCCACCGAGGCTGCACTGAGTTAAACCCAACACAAACCACAACAGTCCCTGCTCAATTGAATAGGGGAATTCAGCTCACAGGAAAAAGCTATAGTGGTATTTTTTTTTATTATTTCTTTCAGTTAATTTCAATGTTCTCAATTGATTTTCAGCATGTAAATGTATTTTAAGTGCCTTAAATGTAATTTTTTGGTTTTAAATTTATTGGTAGTTTTTCTTTAAAAAAAGCTTAACAGGTTCTGAGTGTTGCTACCTGTAAACATCATTGAACAACATTCAGTAACACCAAAAGTTTGACCTCAATGAGTCTGGGGTCTAGCCCCTTCCAACTTGCGCCAAGCCTCCCAATATCCTGGGAGACAGGGCAGTCTGCAATAGAGGCAACGGTGAGCAAACAGTATGGCCCAGGGGCAGGCAGTAAGCGATCTTGGAGCAACAGAAGATTTACCCTATTATCTCAGGAGTCATGAGCAGGAATGAACATTATTCAATTGTCAATGAACATGTCTACACCTTATAATGGAGGGAAAGTTGTTGAAGTAGCTGAAGATGGTTAAACATAAGACACTGGCCTTGGGAACATACATCAAGTTCCTGTACCAGAAATGACTGATCATTAACAGCTACAACATCTTTATTGTGCAAGGTTTCATTCCAGCCAGTGGGAGTTTTATATGTCCAATTCCCACTAATATCAATATCACGAGTGTTCCTTGATAACATACTTGGTCAAATGGTGCCTTCACACCAAGGGCAATCATTTCATCTCACTCCGCGGAATTCAGCTCTCCACTTCCTCCACCCGCCAAGTGCACAATGGCTGTAATGAAGCCTGCAACCGACTGATTCTGGTACAACCCAAACACATCAATGGTGAGCTGTTAAGGGTGGTTTAGTTCTGCTTGGCTTCTTCCACATCTTCCATTTTGATGATAATCAAATTCAGCCATTTTCTGCCTCATTAGATTTAATTATGTCCACTTTTAGTGGACAGGTCAAACTGGGTGATGCTCCAGTTTGTCAGACGGATGTCATTGTTATGCTTGACCAGCTTGGAGAACAAGCTGCAAGAACGTAGGTAAACTCTTGTAACCATGAAATGAAGGCAGCTAATATAGAAAGCTGGGAAGAAAGCTAGATTTGAAACACCATAAACTCCAAGCTATGAGAATGTCATCCTTGACAAAACAAAGATAAGGAAATGTTTTTATAGACATAGATGCAACTGTAGAGAAGTTTTTCCTTGACCAGTAGGAAGATTAACAACAAATATCGATTGATAGCTCAAGAAAAAGCATCAGAACATTACATAAGAAACAGAAGCAGGACTGGGCCATTCAGCCTCTCAGACTTAATCTGCCATTCAATAAGATCAAGGCTTTAAAATCTCACCACTATTTCCTGCACAAACACCATATCCCTTGATTCCTTTAACATCCAAAAAACAAATTGACTTCTGATTTGAATACCGAACCTCTACAGTCCAAGTAGATTCGACCTTATTGGTTAAGAAATTTCTCGTTCGCTCCATCCTAAACGGCCAATCTATTCTTTTGAGACTGTGACCCCTGTTTCAAGACACCCAGCCAAGGGAATCACGACCCCTGCATTTTTCATGTTGTATAAGGTTACCTATCATTCTTCTAAACTCTAGAAGACATATGCCCAGTCAACTTTTCTTTCCTCCTAGGAGTATCCTCCCATCCCAGGAATCAATCTGGTGAATCTACATTGTATTCTCTCTGTTCCAAATATATCCTTTTTAGTGCATAGTGTCCAAACCTGTACACAATATTCTAGGTACAGTCTCAAGTTGTGCAGTAAATGCCAGCGTATTGTTTGCCTTCTGATCGCTTGCCGTACCTGCTTACCAACGTTCAATGATTCATGTACAAGAACATTCCGGTCCCTCTGAATAGTAGAATCTTTCAAGCTCTCACCATTTAAAAATATGGATCTGCTTTTCTACCTTTTTTTCTAAAGAATCAAAGTGAATGATGACATATTCTTGGCACTTTATTCCATCTGGCCACTCATTTAGCCTATCTCTCTCTGAAGCCAATTTACATCTTCCTCATAACACATGTGGTCACCCAGCTTTGTGACATCAACAAAATTGGATATATTACACATGATCTTCTCAGCTAAGTCACTGATTTAGATTGTCAACAACTGGGGCTCCAACACTGCTCCCTGCAACACCCGGCTAGTCACAGATTCTGAACCTGAAAAGGACCCATTTGTTCCTACTGTTTTCTGTCCGTTAACCAGTTCTCAATCTGTAAGTCTACTCCTTCCTATCCCAGCTATTCTAATTCTGTTCAATAATCACTTACATGGCATCCTATTGAAGGTCTTTTAAATTCCAATTACATCACATTCAGTGGTTATCTAACAGAGCCAGTTATAGTGGCAAAAGCTCCAACAGATTTGAGAAACACAGTAGTGTAGTTGTTAGTGCAACGCTATTACAGCGCCAGAGATCGGGGTTCAATTCCCGCTGTAAGGAGTTTGTACATTCTCCCCGTGCCTGCATGGGTTTCCTCCGGGTGCTCTAGTTTCCTCCTACATTTTAAAGACGTACGGGTAAGTTAACATGGGTGTAATTGGGCAGTGCACACTCGTTGGGCACTCGTTACTATGCTGCACAAATGAAAAAAAGTTTAAAAAATCTATATTGACTCTTAATGTATTCTAAGTGTCTAATTGCCACTTTCTTAATAAGAGATTCTAGCATTTGCCCTACATGTTTATCACATTAATTACAGTATATATTTCATGGTAAAATTTTAGTTTATATTTAGAGTAAAAATTGATATTTTGGAATCAACCAGCAATCTGGTACTTTCAAGAGAGTTGATGTAAACTGGAGTCTAATCTCAGGAAAGTAGTGAGTTCTGGCTGAGTTTGGCAGAGATAGATTCAGACCTATCCATTCTGATTAATTGGTTGCTATAAATTGCCCCTAATGTATAAGTGAATGGTAAAATCTGGGTGGAGTTGATGGGCAAGTAGGGAGAATAAAAGGGGGTTAGGGCAAACACGTGCTCAAATGATCTACACAGACTTGGTGGACTGAAGGTCCTGTTCTTATGCTGTATTGCTTTATGATTATCACTATTGGACATGATTTCTGTTCATGTTGAAACAAATAATAAATCACCAAATATCTATTTCAGTGCTGATGACTATTATTTCAATACTTTTTTTATTAACTGTGTACATGTTAACTTGTGAGGACAAACAAAACTGAATGCTCTTTTCTAAGCCAGTGTTGGTTTGCCCCCAGGATATTTTTACATCTTACAAGTCTTCAGGAATACAAAAGGGCCACTTGTAGTCGATGCTGGTAAATTTAGCTTGTGCTGGTGAACTGAAAAACAGCTAAGAAATGAGGAAAACATGTTACCTTTTGCTTAAAAAGGGCTTCTTAATAAATAAAAAACTACAGGTACTGATAGTGTGAAATATGAATAAATGATGCTGGAATATTCAATAAGTCACACAGCATTTGTGAAGACAGTAACAGGGTTAACAATTCGGGTGGATGGCCTTTCATCAGAACTGGGAAAAGTTAGAAAACAACCACATTGCAAGTTGTTAAGGAAGGTTTAAGAGAACAAGTGGAACATTGATAGGGTAGAGACCAAGAAAAACTGGATTACACTGAGGATGTTGGTGTTAGCTGAGTAGGGGTAGTGAAGGGTTTTAATTGCAAGTAATTTGTGTGGAGGATTTTTAAATAGAGGGAGATGAATGGGAATGAAACAAAAAGCAGAAAGATGCTGGAATTATGAGATACAGAACACTGTTGTTGCTGGAAATCTGAATAGAATTAAATGTTAGAAGTATCCAATAGATCACTCAACACCAGCAGAGAGAAAAATCAAGTCACTGTTACATTTTGATAGCCTTATATCAGAATTAGCCATTTCCATACAAACTGGGAAGGCTGGTGAGCTGAAACTGTTAATTCAGTGCCAAATCCTGAGGGCTGTTACACGTAGATAGAAGAGGAAATGCTGTTGCTCAAGCTCACATTAGGCTCCAATGGAGTAATGTTGGAAGCCAAATACAGAGGTTGGAGTGGGAGTGGGACAGAAAACTAAAGTGACAGATGACTGGCACCTCAGGCTCACTCTTGTGGACTGAATGGAAGTATTCTGCAAAGTGGTCCGCAAACTGCATTGGACTTCTCCAATGTAGTGACAACCACATTGTGAACACTGAATGCAATGCAGGAGATCAGAAGTGCAAGTAAATCACTGTTTCACATGGAAAGACCTCAATTCCCTGGGTGGTGGGACAAGTGGATAGGAGCAAAGTGAAATGGAAAGGATAGGTGTGACATGAGATGGTGATCCGAGAGGGGGAACTGGGTGTCAGAGTGGAGATGGATGAGTGAGGCAGTTGCAGGAGGGGAGGGGAGAATGAGCCAGAAAGCATCATCTTGTTGAAGGTGGCAGAAATTACAGAGTGCGAGCCTTTAAATGCGAAGGCAGGTGGGGTGGAGGGTGACAGTTGGGGAACCATGTTCTTGGTCTGAGTGGGAGGAGAGGGAGGTGGGAGCAGAAGTGCAGGAAATAGGACAGATTAGTTCAAGAGCCCTGTCAACTAAACTCACCTGTAAAAAGGAGAAAGGGGAAACATCTTGAAAACAATGGCGTAGAAAGAGCCATCATGAAAAATACAATGGAACCAGAGAAACAGGGAGAACTGAATGGAGCCCCTGCAGGAGGCAGGGTGAGAGGTGGTGTATTTGAGACAGCTCTGGGAGTTGGGGGGAGTCGGGGTTGGTGGTGGTTTACAGTGGATATTAAATCACTGTTATATCCCCTGAAATAGAGATAGAACCATGGAAGGAAGGGAGAGTAGAGTGGGAGAGAGACCTAGTTAAAAAAAGTGACAGCAAGGTGAAAATTGGCACCCAAAAAAAGTGATGAAACTTGAGAATTCAATACAAAAGAGCAGTAAGCAGCACCAATACAGTCAATGAACCAGAAAAGGGGGTGAGGGAGAAGACTTGAGGATGAAAGAAGGGTTTCTCCATGCATCTCACAGGGAGACAAACGTAGCTTGGACCCACGCAGATTCCCACAGCTCAATAATCAATCCTGTTTCAAAAGATGTGATTGAATTCAGAATATTTCATTTGAGACCCCTATTTTGGCAAATTATAACAATTTATATTAATTTTACTAAATTCATTATCAACAATGATCCATGTAATTATTACATCCTTAATTCAATTCAAAGTCATGCTTGCTAGAATAGTATGATGCTGCAAAGCTCAACAGGAGGCAACAGTGAATTTTCTGCATGATGTACTCTGCTTAAAGAGCATAGTTTCTTGATGACTTAGTGAGTGAAGCCACCACCAGATGGAGCAGTGAACCATACACTAAACCAAATTGCCTCTCTTGGTTGGTGCAGGAGAAGACTGGTACAATTAAACACAGCACACGTGCAAACATACCCACTCTGTACTGCTGTTTCCAGCAGTGTGCTTTGTTTAAATACCAGCTGAAAACTGGGTTCCCTATGATCTGAATAAGTGATCATATAGACAAATGGCCACTGTCATAACCCAGATAGGTGCTACACCTGCAGAGTATGGAAAGAGCCCAACATGGCACAATACATTGAGGAGAAATTCAACTCAAATTTTAAACCAATGATTGCATCTCAGCCATTTAAAATGTGATTGTGCGGTAGATGCTCCTGCTATAAAACAATTATTCTGAATTAACAAACCCATCTTCATTTTATTTGGGCAGTGAGCTGTGAGATGCACAAGTCTTTATCCCCAGAATACAATATATACTGTCGCCTTAAGGACACACTAAATTATCCTACACTAGAGAAATTTCCATAGGTGGCAAGAGAGACCCCAAGTGTACATGAAATACTACTGAAGCCAAATTGTCCTATGTTGTAGAGTTCAACAGTACAGAACAGTGTGGTAAGCTTCCTGCAACTTATGACAGAACATTATCCGTGGCAAAATGGAAAAATCCTAGCCCTAGTGGCAGATCAGTCACCGGACAACAATCTGGTGCTTTTACCATAGCAAAATTAGTGCAAAATGTATGAGGTCTCAATGAGAAGCAAGTTTGATTCATCTGTCAACATTAAAAAAAACACATTGCACCTTCTTGAACAAAGTACTGAATCAGTGAGTCTGCTTCCTCCTGGCAAGTACTCCACTGCAGTGCTGAGGGAGTGCTGCATTGTTGGAGCTGTCACCTTTCAGATGAGATGTTAAAAAGGAGGCTTTATCTGCTATGTCAGATAAAAAGGTACAATTTTGAAATATAGTATATGAATTACCCTGGCATCCCAGTCAATACTTATCCCTCAACAAAAGTAGATAGTTTGTTCATTTTAAATTGTTGTATGTGGGAGCTTGCTGAGCACAAACTGGCTGCTGCATTTCCAAGCTTACAATGGATTACACAAGGTATTTTACTGTCTACAAAGAGCTTTGAAATGCCCTGAAAGGTGCTATATAAATACAACCATTCCTTTCTTTAGTAAGGGAGTTAGAAATGGTTCACTAATTTTACTAACCTAATATCTACCTTTATATAGTCACAGAAGTAACTAGTTTAGTGAAATCACTTCACAACTTAAAATCTCATCATCTGTTGAACATAATCAATGGTAAGGCACTTTCAAGGAAAAGGATAAAAGATGAGGAATGGTTGGTTAATCGCTCACTGAATATTTGTTTTAAAATTAGCCCAAGGAATAATTCAAAAACATTTCCAAGTAACAAGACTCAAAGTTACCACTGGCTTTGGTTTTTGTGGATATTGTTCTTACATTCCAACAACAAAAGTTTTCATCACTAATCTGTCACTGTGAGATCCTCCATTTTGCCTCCTTTTATAACAATTCTCCTGAAGGTACCAACTCTTGCTGGAGAACAGGTTCATGTGTACCCTCTTATTTTTCACCATGTACATCCTTCACTTGGAAGCTACACACTGAGTAGGACAGGGTAATGACTTTAGATGTTGCTTTCATCAGAATCATAAAATTACAAACACATTATTGCACATTTTAGAAAAGTTGCAAGTGAAACTATTGAAATTAAAATATAGGAGGAACCCAGCAAAAGGCAGCAATATGAAGTATAGGCATTGTACATAGAGTATTATTTAATAATGGGTTTGTATTATTAATGCAATTCAATTATCAGTCTCCTCAAAAGTGAGTTTGAACCACTGTCCATATTTATGCAGACAACTTTCCCACATCCTGAATGCTCTAGGGCAGAAAGCGAAGCCCAACAGGTAGACGTGGGCTTATCTTCTCGCTGATTGTTCAGCTCTATATGCACCCTCAGGTTAGGATTCATTTACTCAAATTATCTACCCACAGTGACTTTCTGGACTACTTACATTTTTCTACAGTAACTTACGAAGGTAAGTATTCCTTCCAGCAAAGCATTTTGCACGTTTCATTTTTGGAATCATTCACCAGTTACTCCCAACTTCAGTAAACAGCTGCTATGAATCTAAAACATCACCAGGATTACTGATAGTCTCAAAACAATCATACAGTGGCTACCCCACATTATAGCTCTCATTAGGTTAAAACACAATATTTATATATTGTGGTCTTCCCCAGGCAGTGAGTACTAGTACTGATTGGGATTGGTGAGGCTGGTAGGGGATTATAGTCAAACCCATTCCTGCTCTAACCCAATTCCAATGGGATCCACCACTGGAGATCTGGAACTCCAGAGAAGCTTCACTTCTGCAACTCAGCACTCCACAACTGCAAATGAGCTCACCATAATCACATTGAGCTAACATTCCCATTTCTCTTTCAGATTTTCCTGTCCCTCTTAAAATGCATAATCTCACTTCACTTGAGAATCACGGCTATGCTTGCCTTTCATGTTTAATTTTAAACATGTGTTGCTCTTTCTCAAGGAGACTTTGAGATTTATGACCATCCTAAAGAAAGCCTCCAATTGCATTAAAATCCTGACAGCTTTGCTAATTCACAACCAAGCTTGAACATTCTCAGTAACGCTCAGCTCGATGACAGAGTCATCTCTTTAACAATCCCTCCATCCAGACATTTAGTGCTAAGTGCTGTAATTTATCAGCAGCATGGTTTTCACCTTTCCCCAAATGTTGAGTCACGTGCTTATTTGTCCATTATTTTTGGCCCTTCTAGCATTCTATGAAAATGAAAATGCTGAAAAGTAGAGCACTTCTATTCTGGGCAGTCAGCATCAAGCATTTCCTGATCAGATATCACATAACCAGATGGGAGAATAAAGCTCCCTTGACACCACCCCAATAATTAATATCTGCAATACTACTTTGCAAAGCACATTTGTCCAATTTGGCCTTTGAGGAAGCCTCTAAATTCTTCTTTCAAGGGAGCTCCACAAATAATGTCTGAATGAAGAATTTTCTATGTAATAATTCAAAAGAAATAGATCATGAAGCTATATTTTTTCTAGTCACCATAATTAACTCATAAATAGATCATAAAATTTTGGCTGTTGAGAGCATTCTTGTTTTAAAATGAATCTCCTTAGCTACAAGGCTAATTAGGGATTACAAAATCAGCTTCATGTCAACTCCCAGAGCATCAGGAAGTGGGGGAAGATACTGAATTAGCTCCTTTGGTAAAATATGATCATTGGTGTTCCAACAGCTCTTCATTCTGACTGAAAGATAGACATCTTTGAACATTTGCCTGACAGTTTCACCTCATGTTGGTGACATGAAGATCTTGCAGAAAGGGTAATTTTCTGTGAAAAATACACATTTATTGATGTTGGAGCTGGTCAGCAAATTCAGGGAGTGATAAGATGTGCCAGGAGGTGCCCATCATTAGAACTTGCAAGTCAATTTATACATTTTCTGCTCTTTTCCACAATATTTTAAGAAAAACTATAGAACTGTATTTTAATTGGAGAAACTGAAGGCTGGAACTTAGCAGTGCAGGTGGCCTTTTAATGATTGTCTCCAACAATGGACACAATCATCCCATACCTCTGATCCAGGAAGTGAACAAATTAAAACTGTGGCAGCACTATTTCTCGAGTATTTTGTTAGTCTAGTAATTCAATTCTCATGCAGTCTGAACAAAATATAGATCCTATGACCTTTTTAGTTTGAAAGCAACATTTGTCACTAATAAGTCAGAATATAGACATTGAACAGAAAATATTGGGGACAACGAGTTTGTAAATTCCATTTAAAATGAGTAATGGAGATGTATCTGCATGTACAATATCACGATCTTCTTCTGCTATTTTTCACTGAATTAAGCAAGCCTCAAACTGTCTCAGGAGCAAGAACAGTTACAGTTCCAAGAGTCTGGATGTCTTCTAGAGAGATAGTGGTTGTCAGAAACCTTTGGTCCATTGGGTATTCTTCATACAGGAGTTTGCAATGTCAGTGTGCAATTTAACTGACAGTATAATCAAGTCTATTATCCCAACTTCCCCAAGATCAACAGGATTGGCTCAGTTATTGTCACAGGCCATCTATTTAATAGATGAACAGCTAAGTCCAGAGCAATGTGCCAGCAATGGATATTAGATAAACCTCATCTGTGCTATTAATTTGTCAACATTAATACAAATATGCAATAATTGAGGCTAAACAAAATAATCCATATACCAAATGAAAACATTGAGTATGGATGTTGTAAATTGTTGTCTATAAATACTTTCATATTACTGATTGGCCAATGCAAAGTCCTCAAACAGTTACGAAACTGAGTTTAACAGGCCTGTTCATGAAGCTGCAGGGCATTTCTTCCAGCTGGCACTTACAACTAAAAGCAATGACATACACAGAAGGGGTTTGCACCAATTCCTGTAGCATAACCAGGCAATGAATTTCATTGTCAGTTATTGCTACAGGAGTTGTGGGCTGGATGTATCATTAAAAAACCCTCAATTCACCCATTAGAGCACGCTGAACAGGTAGCCAATAATCTTTCACATTTACTGCAAGAAACCAGTTTCTCCCCTCAGTAGCCCAGACTTCTATGGAAATTTAGAGGACATAACCTGGCTCCTGTTGAGAGATTAGCAAGAAAGATTGGGAAGTTCATGCACAGGACTGGTGCTGTTTTAGCCCTTTTATATCCTGCAATCTTTCAATCAATTTGACCATTCCAAATAAAATCTCATTAACTTGAATTGCAAGGAAGGATTGAAAGGATCTCTTGGAGCTGATTTCCTTATACATATTCCCCATCTATGATAACAAGCCTGAGAAAGGAAACCGTCAGCACAAGGCAACCCTTCCTCTCTTCCCAG
>JARFYF010000029.1:14925888-14937536 GCA_030265395.1 Rhina ancylostomus | reverse complement strand
CAGGACATTTGCAAGTTCCAGTGCAGCTACAGCCACTCCAGAAAATACATTTATTCAAATTATCACAAAGCACCAAGAGTGACCAAGTGGGAGTACTGGAAGAAAAGGAGCTTCCTACCCAGGGGGACAGATAAAAAGTCTGTTCTTCCTTGGGAAATCATAGTTTATGGAGTTGCAGGTGATAAATTGGCTGGTACTGCAAATAAATGACTAAGTCAACCTCAAAGTAAACAGAAGTGATGAAGCTGAGGAAGGAATCAGATTTGGCTGGCTCAGAAACTCATAGTGGAGGCTGATGGCAGATACCTTACAACCTTTCAAGGGCTCCCCTGCTGAATTACAGCACATTAACCTCATTTGTTTCTGATTGATGCCCAAGGATAATTTGGCTCCAGAACCAGCTGATCTCCTGGAAATGGCTTACATTCTCAAAATAATGTGGTACAAAGGAGGCCATTCAACCTGGCAAGTCTATGCTGAATCATTTGAGCAATCACACCCAGTCTCTAGTTCATTTCTTACTTCCTCCAATTATCCGGTTTCTTTTTGAAGGTCATAATTTGATCTGGATTCACTATTCAGTGAAAGACAGAGATAGGGAAAATTCCAGAACTGAGTAGAGGTATCTCTGCTGATCATGGCACAATAATAAAGGATGCACAAGAAGCACTTTGTATTCTACCTATGAAATTAACCACAGACTTCTAAAGTTGTTTACATTAAAACATAGTTACTCAGTACTTTAAATTGTAGTTCACCAGGAAATAATTGTCAGTAGGAAGATTCGTGACTTCTGAATTTGGCCTGCATTTAGGTGCTCCTCTATTAATCTCATAGCTGTAGTTATTTTTGAATTATGTACAATCATTCACCATCAAGAGTAGCCACAACCATTAAGTTGCCATTTTTCTAGGCATTAAATCATTTTGTGGTTCTATCCCCATTTTTGCTAGGTTTCCTTGTTTGCCATCATGCTTTTGCTGTTTCCAAAGCAAACCCAGAATTCCACCCATATTTAACATGCACACAAACAATTCCCAGCAAGAAAATTCAATGACACATAATAAACGACTGTTTCATCCTCCTTTATCTCCCAGAGTGGACAACAGGAGGAAAATAAAACTACTTCTCTCCCCCCCCCCCCCCAAAATCTGGCAACAGTTGTCTAATTTGTTAAATTTTCAGGTAGAATGTGCAAGTTCCATTATGACCATATAAAATTTGCTGCTTTATGCTGTCAACCATCATTCACCCTGGAACATCCTAGTAATAAATCTTCATGCTAACTCAAACCTCAATTAATTTTAGTACATCAATTTGTCAGATTTTGTCCTTCATGTCATTTTTATTGCTAATATTCACCTAACTTTCTTTAGGGACAGTTTGTCCTCCACCACTTTAAAAAACTCTCCCCACCCACCATTCTGGCTTTGCATTGACGTCTCCTTTAACACAAAATTAAAAAGGAACAACTCGCTCCTGTTGCTTTAGGATATAGCCAGCAGAGGGGGTAGTTCACTAGACTGAGTGATTCGCATGCTGAAAACGCTACTAATAGACAGAAGTTAATATTTCAGGTTGATAACATGATCAAAACTGGAAAGTGGTGGAGATACAACTGATTTTAAAGAGGCACAGAGCAAGCACTGAAAGCTCCTGTGTCAGAGGCTAATCATGCTACAAACCCTTCCATAAGGACAACTCGAGTTAAGCCTGAAAGATCAAATTTCCTTCCAAAAGTGGGCAACCACCAACTGGTCCAGAACTGGTTGATGCTGCTATCTTCTCTATTGATTAAATGTACCCCAATCAGGCAACTGTAGAGTTCCTATTCACACAACAGTGCACTCTAGCGTCGTGTGCAATACACATAGCTATGTTGTTGTACTAGATGGAGATATTTATTTCACAACCATGGTAAAAGAGCAGCAAATAAAAATGACTAAGGAGAGGACACAAGTTTGTCAATGGCATACGTGTACATAAAAGCACCATTAATATTATTCCAATGAGAAAAATGTTTTTACATGACAGATTTTACCTTGAAAAATAATAGGTTAGAATTTCCTTTCTTATTGCCATTCAAAATTGGCATCACACCAATACTGCTTTAAAAACTGCATTTAGATTTCAAACCTTAATAAGGGCTGTCTAAAACCCCCATATAATGACACATTGTTTCATCAAATGCCATCATGTGGACCTTGTGCAAATTGAGTTGGTTCTTAGCCTTACACACAAGACCCCAGGACCCATCCTTTGAAAAGGAACATATGCATAATACAACAGCACTTCACATTCCTGGAGAGCAGCTGCTTCAAGGCTGCATGATGCAATGATAGGAATACATTGAAGAACGCACCTCAGGGGATCTGGACAGGCTGATAGAACGTTGGCTATTAAAAGACACCTGTTCAAGGCCTGAGTACAGTCCATGAAAGCTTGCATTTTGCAGGTGCCTGCATTGCCAGAACCACATGCCAACAGTGGCTGCTGTGCCCTAAAGTAGGTGATATTTTCACTCAGGTATGGAGATCAAGTGATCTCATTTTTGTAGTAACAAACTGAAAAGGCCAAGACATACAATTCTGTTATCCAAAGTCACAAATCTCAGGGAAGACTCTCAGGTGAAGTCTGGCCTGAAGGCAATTCTCCTCAGTAGACTGGATAAGAGCATAGGTCCCAGTAAACTCAGGATGGTTACTACAAGTCACATAGCACCATGATCACCTGCAGCATCTGTAATGTCCACAGTCAAAGTGTGAGGTGCAGGTGAATCCATACTGGAAATCAGTTGGAAAGTAGGAGGAGTCTGTACAGCAACAGGTTTCAGGGAAACAATTAAATTTGATTGTTTTGTGCATAAAAATCTTGACCTCTGCAGGATTTGTGTTACAGTTGAAGCATTATTCTGCAACAGAATTAAAATACCCAAGTATTGTAAAAAGTGTTGTAAATCCAGTTTTTTTTGCACAAGTCAAATTTCCTGCTGGGCACAGAGGCCAAGAGGACAAATTTGGCCCATTTTCATTGCACTTCCCTTTCCTCAGGCCCATGGGATGGGGCATGTTGGAAGCAGTCCTGAGGAGACAGTGAACTAGAGTCATGATGAAAGGAGATTGCACATTTGTGTAGGCAGCCAAAGGACCAGTTTCATTCCACAAATTTAAAATGGAAGTCTCGTCAGAATGTTGTCATAACCACAGTGGTGTTTTCCCTAGTTCAAGTGGAGCAGGAGGATACCTCCTGAGGCACAAAGGCAGTAGTGCAAGGTGTAACAAGATTAAACTCAGCTAAGGAAATTCAAATCACAAGCCTTGGGCTCCAATCTCAGCTTTGAGCATGCCGCTGTCTCTTTCCTTCTAGTTGTTTGCAGTTTATTCCTTTGCCGTGTCTATAGGCAGGAGAGATGGTGGCAGAAGGAACAGAATAACTCCTCACAATAACTCCCAAGTCATTCTCGTTTCCCACACCTCATTCCCCCTCCTCCCAAACATTAATGCAGTCTGGTTTCCAGCAGCTAAACATGCAAGCACATCTTTGGGATACTGAAGGAAACCAAAGCCACGCAACTCAGCAGGAGAACAAAGATCAGGGTTGAACTCAAGTTGCACAATACCAGATCTACAATGCTCCTGAAGGATTACCTTCCCCTCTCCCCAAACAGATTGGTAAACATGGAAATGGACAGCTCTAGGTGTGCAGTGCCTGTAGACAGGACACAATGATTTCAACTGTACAAGCACTTCAATGCAGGAGGCCCAAGCTAACATTAGAATAGAGCTCACCTGTGATGCATATTCATTGGAATCCACCCAAAGTGATTCGACAGACTTCCAGCAGCAAGATTTAGTGTCAATTATGCTAATGCACCTGTAACTACAGGGACAATTCTGATATTTAAACAGCTAAGGAAGGAGCCATCCTTGGCAAATTTCTCAGTTCCTGCCAGGAGTACACAACTACATATTAAACTGAAATAGGCCTCAGTTATGACAACTCCATGCTCAAGCTTGACAATGGAATCCAAATTAAGTAGATAAACTTAAAACAAGCAACTTGAAAGGTGGTGTGAAAGGAGAACAGGGTAGCTGTTGGATCAAGGTCAGTGGTCACTGCAGGATTACTAGAACATTAGGACCAGAAAGAATCCCCCACTGAAGTGAGCACTGGTTTAAAAAAGAATCTGTTAAAACACACCAACCCAAGTTACAAGTAGTACTTTATTTCAAGTATGCACAAAGTTAACCAAATCACAGTTAGAATACAACTCTTCCCCCTCCCTGATGTATAGTCACCATGCATTACACAGGATTTGTAAAAAAAACAGGTTGGAATTCCAGGTATGCAGTTTACCCTGGAGAAATACAAAGGAAATCATGTTGTATATCAGTGTAACTCACTGCCAATCTGCAGATTCACATCTTCAGTCCAAAATGGTGACCCTGGAGCAGCAAGGAAAGTCAGGATTAAAAGCCACATTTTATCCCCAAGTCCTGATAAAATTCACCTTGTGACATCCCTCTTTCATTTGCCCAAAACGCAAAGTCTATATCCATAGCTGATCATTAGTTAGAGACAATTTCCTACATCATGAATTTTGATAAATACCATTACCTTGCTGCCACAGGTACTACAGCAAGGTTGGACAACAAAAAAGTAAACTTCCATTTTATAGCCAGAAACATCCTCAATCTCACTAAATTTGAGTTAACTGGAGTTCAGGAATTAAAATCTATTACATTCCCAAATCCTTAAATTTTAAGCCCTGAGGCATGTACACAAGGAAGATGTGGCTTAACCAATGTTGTTGTAGAAATTTTAGCTGATGTTTCATAATAGAAGTAACCTACTACTTTAGCAATGAATGTGTGTCAAGTTCCTATCCACCCACAACAGCTATCATTACAAAACTCAAAAACAATTACCATAAAGGCAGAGAACCAGGAACCTCTTAAATTTGACTACAGATGCCTTTAACGGAAGTTATTTTGAACCTTAAAACTAAGATTTGACACCAGATATTAAATGAGAAGTGCTTGTAAATCCAGCCATCAAGATGGTCTAAATCCACTAGTTGTAGTCACCAAGTGCTGAAGCACAAATCTAATTGGAGGTCATCCCCCAGTGTCTGATGGCTGGGCATAGCAATCCCATTCCTTTAATTTCTCTTGTAACCTGATCTCCCCACATTCCCAACTCCTCCTCTCCATGTAGGAAGGGCAATTTACATGTCTTTGGAATGTGGGAGGAATCCAGAGGATGCAGGGGTAAAAAAAATCACCTGTGGTCTTAGCAAACCTCAAGGTCAGGATCAAACCTAGTTCACTGCAGCCAAGGGGCAGCTGCTCTTTGAGCTGCAGGGCCTTTAAACAAGTGACCACTTTAAGATAGTGGAGGTCATGAGGATTAATTAGAAAAGTCAAATCAGATTCTCAATCATCCCAACAAAAAGAGATTCAGCCTCAGATTTCAAATAACTGGTGGTGTCCTTAAATTATAAGAAACAGAAGTCCAAGATTCTTTTAACAAATGTAATATTAATCAGGAAGTATGGAGGATTCAAAGTACATTATATGCTCTAAATGTAAAGTTCCTTAAACTATTGGTTTAATTCCCCCTCTTCCTCCCCCCACCAAGATATACCTTTTGACTATAGCTTAAGCTTCCAAACACACAACCCAAGAGTATCACAGTAACAAACAACAATGTGGCACACACTTACGTCTTGGATTTTCCCCCCATGACCTTATACTGGTGCTTGAGATGATGTTTCAACATCTTGATAATGTGATTGCTCAGGAGACTTTTGAGCAGCAGGCTTGAGTCCTCCTGTAGGGAGAACTTCAGCATAGCCTTCATTTTTCTGATGCATCATGTACCTCTTTGGAGCTGGTTGCTGTTCCGTTGCAAGACGCTCTTCTTTCATACTACAGAAGTAACAGCAGATTGTCAACATTAAGTTGAATTTCATTAAATGTGTGATGTGAACAAGCACCAGCAGTATGATAACTGGTTCCAAATCACCTGTCAACTTTCAGAAGTGGTGCCTCCCACTCCCTCCAATCCAAGGATCACACTTTATGAATTTCCATGAACACAAGGCCTAGACTGAGTTTGGTTACAACACTAAGGCCCCTCTATACTCAAGCTAGGCACGAGAAAATTGTGCACAAAGCCCTGCTTTAAACAGATACCTTAGAGTGGTTAACTCTGCCACCATGCAGCTTCAGCAATCAAGAGGTTGGTGGATTTGCAACAAGCCTAGGTTTTGCTTCTTGCCAACTAGAATCTGCCTTTATTCAACTGGTACATGACCCTTTTTTTTGGTGAGGGGGGGCTGAAGTCTGTACTGATGCCCATAGAAATACCAAGGCCTCAAATTAAAAACAAACACCAGCTATGCATCAACAGTAAAATATCAGTGAATAGTCACCAGAATACACTAGTCTGTCAATGATTTTACTGTGTAAATCAGTGGGGAACCCCCAAGAGGTGATAATAGAAGACCAAGTTTGCAAATTATCAAAGCTTACAACTACAAAATGAAAGTTATGCACTTAGTTTTACCAAAAATACACAAATTTGTGAAAGCACCACTGAAAGCACCCAGTTGAACCAAAAGGTAACTGACAACTTCAAGCTCTACTTATTGGTTATAGAAACGTGGCTTGGAATTTAAAACTACAAAAATATCAGTCAAGATATCCATTATACTCACCAAATCATATACATCAGCAAAGTGATAAAGGCCCACAGGATAAGAAAGAGAAGAATGACAAGAATAGTTGTGATCACCACCATTCCTCCTGTCCTCATGCCTGGCCAGGTATCAATAACTGTGGGCTGAGAAACTGAAGACAAAGTTAAATTAGACAACACCTGCTGATAGACTGGATTCTGGAATTGTTGTACAAAATAAGCCTATGGATTCTGGATAACAGAGTGAAGATGTAAACACTATAACCATCAAATTATGCTGCTGCAGGAACAGCAAGAGAGTCTTGTTTGCAGAAAGTAGCACTTAAAGGAGGCAGTAAAAGCAAGTTTGCTCCATTATTATTCAGTTTTTAAATAAATCAAAGATTTAGTCTGTCCTCCATCTTGATGCAGTGCTAGTGTTGCAAATATTGGAAAATCTTACCATGAAAGTAACCCTACTTAGCAGCAGAAAAATTTGAGGGGAGTTAGAACATATTGGAACTTGTAGAGCAAAGTACACAACAATGCAGATATTAGGCTATTCTGGCATTAGGAATGGCCAAAAATAGTAAAGGTATTAAGAGACAAAATGTATTCATTTCAAATAATCTCTAACAATTCAGGAGATTCCAAAAGATGGAGAAAAAAATACTAAATAGTCTACTGATTGCTAAAGACGTCAGATTTCTCCCAACATTACTGGTTGAACAGTTTTCTATACATTTGTTTTTAAAAACATACAAGATACTCTTATGTTTGGGAAATGTATATACATGATACAATGATATTACTTCTATGCAAAGTAAATGGATTAGTTTTCAGAAAGTTATTGCATTTGTAGAGTGCCTTTTATATCCTCACATCCCAAATAGTGTTTTTACCAACCAATGAAATATAGACTGTACATATGATACAATAGTTATTTGTGCTCAGCAAGCTCCCATAAGCAACATGGAAATTACACAACTGTAATGTTGATTGAAGGCCAAATATTGTCCAGGGTGTCAGAAATAGCTACTACTCTAACAGCGTCATTAAAATCTGTCACTTCTACGCAAGGAGCAATTAAGGGTCTTGGTTTAACGTAGCACCTCCAACTGCAGCACCCCCAATGCACTGAGCTGTCAGAAAATACTTTTCTTCAGGAATCAGGCCCCTAGACTAGCAAAAAGGTAGCATAGTGAACTGAATGCAGTTTTCACCTAAATACCCAATCTGTTTAAAGCAGCAAAAAGTTATCACAAGTGTCAGAAAACATCAGGGGAAACTTCCAGGGCATCATTTGATACAAAGGAGCAAATTTAGAACATACACTCACACTACCCCATGTGATTATTAAAATACAAAGTGACCAGGTACACAGGGGCAGTCAATAAATTTGTTCCATGTCCAGTATTTTTCTTAAAAATGCAAGATTGTGGAGAGGTGTAGGAGAAGATTCAAGTCGGCAGCTGAGAAAAAGGCTGTCACTATACTTCATGAAGGACTTTAAATAGTGTTAAAAATCATGAAAGGATCGAGGTGACAGACCTGAAAAGGTATTTTCACTGGATTGGGACAGCCCAGAATGAGGGGGCTGAACAGTTGCAATGGCAGCCAGGTGGTTCAGCAGTTGTGCTGCTAGTAGAGCTGTTGTATCCCAGATTCAGTAACCGGGTTCAATCCTGAACTTGTGCTGTGTGTGGAGTTTGCACATTTGCCTTATGACCTCGTGGGTTTCTTCATGTCCCAAAAGAGTGGATTGGTAGGTTAATTGCTTATTTAACCAAGTGATGGAATCTTCCAGGGTGGGAGGATTGGGTAAAGTCACCACAGGTGGTAAGTGCATAAAATGGGACTGGTGTAAATTGGTGCTTGAATGGTCAACATGGACTTGGTGGGCTGAATGGTCTATTTCTATGCAACATCACTATGACCTGAACTTTTGCCATAGGGTGTCTATCCTTCCTCCACTTTATGATGCTTTCAAGCAGGACTATTCCAAGCCTTTTGCAAGATACTCATCTTCATCTTTTGCCATTTCAGAACAATCTCGTTAGAAGTCACTAACAACCTTCCTAGTCTGCATTGTACCTCTCAGCTGAAGGAAGGCATTAGGAAAAAAAAGTCTAAGGCAAAAATTCAACTAGCAAACATTGAGCTGCAATGATATTATAGTAATGCAAGTAGATATGAAGTGCACTCACCTCGTAGAAGAGTGATGGAATCTGACCAGAGTGTTTCATTTATAATTGTATTTGTGGAAGAGTTACGTACAGCATACTTAAACCTATAAATGTTATAAAACATCAAGATTAGAGCAAGTGCAGCATAATGAACAGCTGCCAGCTTCAAAACGTGAAAAATTAGGCTCAAACAATGCTCAAGTGCAAATGTCAATGACAAACATTCAAAGTCTACAGTGAAGTGATAGTACTGTTGCAGTATTTCTTGCTGACAGACAACTCCAATGCAATCCAGGAAATGTATTTATGGATTTATACAATTAACCAATGGATGAGTTGCAGCTTTTTGTAGGATTGGCACATAGCCAGAACCATTGCAGGGATGGAACATCTTTCACAATAACATTTAGGAAACATTCAGCCAAGTCAGCACTATTCTGGGCTTTATCCATACCTTGACCCCATGTGACACTTATCTAAAAACAGTAGGATGCAATACTCAGCGGAACAATTTGAAGTCATTATTATTCCAGCAATATTAACTTCCAAAAAGTTGATCTTAGATGGGTGTCTACAGGAGTTCTTAAGATGCAGTCAAGATTTTTAAGAAAATAACCACAGGCAGAAAAATCCATCTACTACCATTAACAGAATTCAGCAAAGTGTTTGAAATACATAGGTCAGATGGCATTTGTGGAGATAGTTGCTTTTCTGTTCAAGCTGTATATTTGAACCATATTTACATTTTTCATAATCCTACATTTTAAAAAATAATATCTATTCAACCCTTGCCCCTAGGCACATCTGGTGATGTCATACTCTTAAATTAATCAGCTGGCAATCTGCCCTGTAGATACTACCCCTCAATTGTTTTATTTTCTTGCCACAGTTCCTCAACAGTCACTTAACCTCCACAAAAGATGATATTCAAATGAAAAATTGCTTTTAGAGCAAATCAAACTTCCAAGGTCATTCATGCCTAGTCAAGTATTTCCAGTATATTTCAGACATTTATTTTGCTTTAACAAAATTAAGTTTCTATCAATATTTTAAATATACAATTTTCTTACCTGTAAGGTACTTTTCCATTAAGTGGTGCATTACAGTTTCCTGTAACAGTGTCAACTTGGTTCAGACACTGAACATCATCCCCAACTCTGAAGAGATATCGATTGATTTCTGCTTGGATCACCACAGGATCTGCGCTCACCATGAATAGTGATGATGTACACATTGGGATCTCAAAGCTTCCAGCACGATATGGTCCAATTTCACCCCCTCTGGTTTGTTGGTAAGAGTTTATGCTGCCATTGCCAATTTCATTTGGGATTGCTGTAAACATTTTTTAAAATTCATCAATTCAGTGGGTTTTATTAAAATGTCTGGAAACCCTTAACTGGAATTATTTTTGGGTATGAATTTACTGAATGACAATAGAGCAAATTATTTAGAAATACTGTCAGAGGTTCATTGTCTTTTCTAGCTTACAGGCCTGAATTGAGTGGAAAGAGTTTCCATTACACACAAGGAAACACTGCAGAGGGAAAAGATATCAATGGTACACAATACTACAGCTGGAGCTCAGGGGTAGCAGCATTCCACAGGGAATATCGCCTCTTTACCTTATCCAATGGAAGGAAGCTCAAGTGATCATCACTAAGATCACCTTTAGAGAAGGCAGGCAAGAAATAGTCACACTTTCTTTTCAGACCTCAACAACAAAAACAAGGACACGGCAATGGACCAGGAAAGCAAATGCAGAGAAAACAAAAAGGAAAATAATTGGGAGGTAATCATTAGATTTATTGCAGTGGACATGGCTTTGTTATTACCAATCTTCCTCGTAAAGACTGAAGTACAGTTTTATAAAATCTGTAAATCTAACTATTCATTCTGAATTACCAAGGCCTTTTATAGTTAATCCAACATGAAAGTCATCATAAACAGCTCCCCTAGCATTTCAGTTGATAAGCATAGGACAATACTACAGACCAATTAGATCCCAGTACGCCCAGCACTCCAACCTCAGCAGAAAAGTTTCTAGATTATGTAACAAGCTCCAAAATGGCATTTTAACACCCAAAATGGAAAAGATCAGTGAATACTTTCCTTTAAGTAGTTACTAACTGAAGTGAACGCTTAGCAGTTAAGTTTAATCTAACAGTGCATTTCATTCATTTGAACTCTGAGACAGCCAAAATCTCAATGCCTATTGTGCAAAGAAAGCAATGAAGATATACAAGTGCATCAATAGACAAAAAGTTAGAAGTACTGTTGAACTGCATTTATTCATGTTCTAACAACAGTAATAGCAAATACAAGTCAGTAGTATCAACAGAAAGAGGAAAAAAAAGTTAATGTTTTAGGTTGATGACCTTTTATTAGAACTGGAAAAAGAACAAATGCAAAAACCAAAATACTGAAAAAACTCAGGTCAGGCATTATCTGACGAGATAGAAACACTTCACATTTCAGGACTGTGACCCTTTGTCAGAATGAAAGGTTGCAAGATGTGGTGTGCACGTCTGTGTGGAAAGAACAAGATTGTCCCAGTGACAAAAGCTGTTGTGAACCATATGATTGCCTTTGTCACACTAATGGCCAAGTGATCTATTTTGCTTAAAAATGGAAGGATCCAATACTCCCCACTACCTTTCAATGGTTTTCTCAAACTATGTCATGTTTAAACTTGGAAAAAATTACAAGTGGTACTGTTGATCCTTTGCTTAAATTTGAAGACATTTGGAGTCCATTTATCCAATATTTTCACATGATGTAGAT
>JARFYF010000029.1:14901236-14911756 GCA_030265395.1 Rhina ancylostomus | reverse complement strand
GGCCCCTGATGGGGCTCAGGTGTGTGTCATTATGCAATCAGTCCAGCATGGAATCCACGTGCTGTACAACAAGGCATGAAAGGAGCCAAACTGAGGACCAGAATCCAGAACCACGACAGTAGGAGGCTGTACTCAAGGTCCATACTAGGATTGGAACTTAAGTATTTGGATGCAACGATGCAGGAATATTAATGGCATACTGTTCCATACTGCCCAGCTTCATCATTCCTCTGAGAAGAATCCCTATAAATCAGGATTCCTACCCAACAATACATATCCCATCAATCTCTGACATACCTGCCAATATTATAAGCCGCACCATACGGCTTTACATCAGAACTGGCCAGTTTGGACACAAACAGGGAAGGTTGGTTACCTGAAGTTGAATTCAATATTGAAACCTGAGGGCTAGAAGCCTGGACATTGTGGTTTCTACCGCATCACAGACACTGTACTCTCCACCTACGTCACCCCCAGCCCCACCGCTAGCCCATTCTGCAACTTAAAACTGATTTGTTTTCTTACTTTTCCAATTCTGATGAAACTTAAATGTTAGCCTTGTTTCTCTCCCCACGAATGCTGCTTGACCTGCTGGATATTTTTGTTTCAGATTTTCAGCATGTGTAGTTTTTTTCCCTTCAGTTTTTTTCAGGCTATGTTGGTTCAGCTTCCTTCAAGTCCCATACTCCAATTTTACTCAGTACTCTTGGATTGGAATAAAGAAAATCAGTCACAGTTCCTATTATGTACGATCAGTCCATGATGAGATTCTATGCCAGTGTCCACCTGGTCTGAAAAGCTGCTTCAGTCCAATGTTCTGCTTCTTACATTAATTGGGGTATCTTAGTTGAGAGTAACCATAACTCTAGATTGAAACCTCAACAAAGTTCACAGTTTCGAGAGAGGAGGAGCGGATATAAATATGGGTGCACGCGTTTAACAAGGAGCTTTTCCCTCCATGGATATTTTAATAAAGAATCTCACTGCCTCACTGACACTCAACAGTTAAAATCAGGGTTGTATATTCCTCACAGCCTTCTGCTTCTTACCAGGGACTGTGGACAGGGGTTTAGTTGCCCTACTATTAGGGTTTTACAAAAGCATGAGGCTTAAAATTGAATTTAAGACAAATGTGCAACATAAAGATATAACCAACCATATTTAATCCTTCAGGCAACTCTTCTGTGCTGATGCTATTCTCCCATTTACAATCCCATGCATGCTGTAGAACAAGATCAATAAACGCAGTAAATTGACAAAGCGATAACAGGTGCCTCTCCACCACCATTGCAACTAGCTAAGTCATGACAGATTGTTACTAAAACATATCACGGAAGTCATAGAGCACATAAACAGGTCCTTCAGCCCACCAAGTCCGTGCCAACCATCAAACATCCATTTACGACAATCCTACACCGATAGTACTTTATTCTTCCTTCACTCCCTTCAGTCCCCCCAGATTCTACCCCTCACCTGCAGACTAGAGCAATTTACAATGGCCAATTAACCTATCAATCCATGTGTCTTTGGGATGTGAGAGGAAACTGGAGCACCCAGAGAAAACTCACACAGTCAGAGGGAGAATGTGCAAACTCCACCCAAACAGCCCCAGAAACTCAGGATTGAACCTAGTTTGCCTAGGCTATGATCCAGCAGTTCAATTAGCTAAGCCACTGTGTCATGCCGGACAAAAGAGAATATATTGTAGAAATATACAGCAGGTCCTGTCATCTGCTTTCAAGTGAAAGAATTGGTTATCCCTCTTTAATATGTGCAATTCTTCCATCAGAACTCACGGCTTGAAAGATGAGCAGAGAATCTTATTGAGGTTGTGGAATAAAAAGACAGAGCGAGAGGAGGAAAAGAGAAAACCAACGGCAGTTCCAACCCGAGAGGATGAAATTGAGTTGGATGTCTAACTAAAGGGCTTAAAGACTGTCGGATGAAGTAATAGGTCATTATTGATATAATTGAAGGACAAAAAGGAACAACTAACATTGAAAGAGGGGAAGAATAACACAGGGGATCTCCTGGCATTGATCTCGGCACCAATTCTGACATCGCAAAGCCAACTTTGCACAATTCTCCATGCAAGTATTTGGGGGTTGGTATCAAATTTTGTAGAAACATCGCACAGACTAATTATGCAACAGACTAGCATAGTTGTACTCACAGAAACTTACCTTACAGACAATGTGCCAGACTGGCAGGACAGACCCACCAGAGGAGTGATGCAGTGGTCCGTTGGTGGGAGGAAGTAGCCCTGGAAGTCCTCAGCATTATCTCCTGACACCATGGTCTGAGGACAGTCTCACTGACAAGTAAACCTCCTCCTGATTACCATCTACCATCCTTACCCTCCTGATGAATCAGTGATCCCGTGTTGGACAGTATATGTCCTCCATGAAGTTCATACATCCTTTACAAAAACAACACAAAGTGGCGAGGGTACAGAAAATATTCTGGGTGGGAAGTTTGATATCCACCACCAAGAGTGGCTAAGTCCTGAAAGTCATTGTCACCAGACTGTGTCAAGTGCAGGCAACGAGTGATAAAACAACACAAGTCATAAAAAATACATTTGACCTCATCCTTACCAATCTAGCTACAGCAGATGCACCCATTTAAAACAGCATTGGGAAATGTGACCACCCCACAGTCATTGTGAAGACAAAGTCTTGACTTTGCACCAAGGACACTCTACATTGTGCTGAGGGGCACTATAATCATGTGAAATGGAATAAACTTAGAACAAATCAAACAGCCAAAAGCTGGATATCCATGAGGTGCTGTGGACCATCAGCAGCATCAATGTACTCTACAATCTGTAATCTCACAGCCAGGATATCCTTCACTCTACCAGCAGTGTCAAGCCTGGTCCACTTAGTCAAACCCTACAGCTCCATCACAGAGTGGCTGCAGGGTGTACCATTGCCAAAATACACTGTAGTTACTTACTTAGCTTACTCTAACAGCACCTCCTAAACTTGTGACCTTTATACCCAAGAAAAACAAAGGCAACAGTGCATGGAAGCAGCACCACCAGAAGTGTTCCCTCCAAGTCGCAACCTGACTTGGAAGTGTATTTCTGTTCCTTCATCGTTGTTGGGTCTAAATCACAGAACTTCAACACAATAGCACTGAGGCAGTACCTTACCAGAATGGTTCAAGGAGGCAGCTCAGTAATACCTTCCCAAGGGAAATACGTAAGGATAATACCTGCTGGCCATGCCAGCCCTGCTCAGAGTCTGAAAAGTGAAATTTTAAACATTATATCAAAACGCACAGCTATAAGACGCAGATTGCAGGAAAAACATAATGGTTGGGGCTTGTTCTGACTGATGGTGAATGATTCCAGTAGTTCCATGAAATTCCTGCTTGGAGGATTGCTATGAGGTGAGTTTCAATTTAAATTGGAGGTCAATGTTGGTGCTCACTGCTATGCACAGAACCCTGCCTATTATATCTGTTCCCTGACTCCAGGTCCAGGTCCAACGTTGCCTCAGACCAATCTTGAGCTCAGTTTCTGTAGGTCAGATACTGAGAAAATTGTACAGGAAATAGATGCTCTTGTACTGATATTGCTTGGGCCAGCCAACTTTCCACTTAAATACAGGACTGTTGGCAATTTTCTCCATCCCTCATTTTCCCCCTCCTCTTCCTCCTCCAGCACCAGTTAAGGCAGTATTGGAGAGCTGGCTAGTTCAGGCCTGGACGGTTGCAGGTGTTGTGGGCGAGGCTTTTTGTGCATTGCCACAAAGCGCTCTTCATGCAGCTCCTGCTGCAAGGATCACCGTAGGGCAAGCTTACATTTTTTTTCTTGCGGTTAGCAGCAAGCTGACAGAGCTTGCACCTGGTTGCAAAATCTTTATCACTGCACCTTTCCTGATCCAGAATCTTGATAGGGTGGGTGACTGGTTCCAGAAGCTCATATGGGATAAAGGTGTCCACTCCTCATCAGACCATCTACATATGTAATTACAAGTAACCTGTTCTGTATGGGAATGCTGACAACATCTCAATGAGGGCACAGATAAGGAAGTTCAAACCCAACATAGCACCAGGGCTGTGAACAGAGTGCATAGTTATAAACACAGAAATGTCCCTTTCTATTGGCTATAGATTTTAAAACCTGGCAGTGCCTCATTAATTGATTCATTGTCAGGTGGCCCCTGGACTAAAGATAGATGTTGGAATTTCCTTGGATAAATACAGGGTTGCATTGTTTACATTCCAGGGCATGGACAAGCCTTGATGTAATGTGCTGCTACTCATTAACTGGTTGGCGAAGGAAGTGTCTCAAGTTACATTGCTTGTCTTTCGCTTAAAACCTTTTCCTTGGTTGGAGCAATTTTATGGACATAAAGCATGGAACCAGGCCCTTCAGCCCATCCAGCCATCCTACTGTCGTGCAACTATTTACAATAATTCCACATCAAACCCATTTTATTCTTCCCACATTCTGCTGTGCTGCCCCCCAAATTTTTCCATTCCCCCATACACTAGGGGCAATCGATAGAGGCCAATTAACCTAATTTTGGGAAGTGGGAGGAAACTGGAGCATCCAGGGAAACCCACAAGGTCACAGGGAGAACATGCAAACTCCACACAGACAGGATCAGGGAAGAAAAGAAATTACCGCAACTCACTGTACTGTGAGGTAGCAGCTCTACTAGTTGTGCCACTGTAGTACCCCAAGGCTAAATGAAAGCAGAATTATTCCAATTTTGTTTCCTTCTCTGTGGTAAGTCAGCTTATCTCAGCTGGGACAGCAGTTTGGGCTCTGCTCAGTTAACTGGAGTTGTCTTTTCAGATATAAGTGCCCAGCTGCAGATATCTGTAATGCAATACACCCTCACAGTGAATAACCTGTCAATGTTCTCTATCGTATCTCATGTTTGATTTCCTTGCTGCCTTGGTGAACGTATCAAGGTAGTAGCTAGATATTCAAAGTAGGAATATTCCAGGTTTGCACGTCCGGATTCTGCTCCCTATCCACATCCATTGGTCTGCTGAATCTGACCCTATGTTTTTCACTGTCATTCCCCAACGGTTGAGAAGCTGTCAACTGCATCTGCACTACCCCTTGCAACTCAAAGTACAGCATACTTTTGAAAGCCTCCATCAATGTCTTCGTCTCAACCTTTTATCAGTATTTTTCCCAACACTTCATTTTTCCCCTCTGTGAATCAATGTGTTAACTACTTTGAAGTTGCTATGAGTTATTATTTTTATTCTATCCACATGACTAAAGCTGACTCCATCAGTGGTGATCAGCTAGCTCAGCATAGGACAGACACTGACCTGTTCTGGAAAGCATGGCTCATGTTTATTTCAACATTAAGAAACTAAGAGCTCTTATGAACTTTGAAAGCCCAAATATAATTCCAATTTGCATCACCTCTGGTGAGATCACCATGGATACAGAAACAAGAATAGCAGGTTAAATAATCTTCATAGTCATTTATATGGGCAGTATTGTTATGAAAACTGCTAATATTTTGCATTTATTTTTGCAAAATAAATTTTATATCCTCACTGGAAGTCATCGGTCTGCTAACAAATACGTGTCACACATGATCAATTTTCAAAATGACAAACTTCAGCCAACATGTCCCCGTTGACTCTCACCAATTTTTACACGTGCATCACAGAAAACATTCTATCTGCATGCATGGTATAGCATCTGCTCTGCCCAAAACTGCAAGAAATTGCAGAGTTGTGGACACAGCTCAGTCCATCGCAAAAACCAGCCTCCCCTCTATGGATTCTGTCTGTACTTCCGCTGCCTCAGGAAAGCAGCCAATATAATTTAGGACCCCTCCCACCTCAGTCATTCTCTCTTTACCCCACCTTCCATTGGGCAGCAGATGCAAAAGTTTGAGAACACAAACTACCAGGCTCAAGGACAGCTGCTATCCCCCTGTTATAAGACTCTTGGACAGACCTCTTACATGATAAAGATGAACTCTTGATCTCTCATGAACTCGTCAGGGCCCTTGCACTTTATTTGTCTACTTCTACTACACTTTCTCTGTAAGTGTAACACTATATTTTGCATTCTGTTTTCCTTTTGTACTACCTTGATGTACTTATATATGGAATTATGTCTGGATGGCATGTAAACAAAAGCTTTTCACTGTATCTTGGTACATGTGACATTAATAAACCAATTACCAATTAAAATAAGCATTACCTTAGCTCAACTGGAGAAAAACCATGCAACTCTGATCCAAAAAATCTAACTCCTTGTACAGTGAGACTCCCTCTACAGTGATCTGTATAGTGAGCCCCTCTATACAGTAAATCCTTCCATGTACCTTTCCAGTGAATCCCTCTGCACAGCCAACGTTCTGCAATTTACCTCTGTACACTGGGTTTGTCTGCTATGAGCATTTCCATTCAATGTGTCACTCTGTACAGAGAGCCCGAATGAACAACAAGCCCTCTATAAAATAAATCTCTCTGAATAGTGATTCTTCTATATAAAAGTCGCTCTGTACCACAAGCCTTTTCCACAGTGAATCCCTCTGTAGAGTCTCACTAGTTAGTTGTTAAGGTTAATTGATAAAATGAATGACAAAAGTTAACAAGCTAATTCCAATATGTCACAACAATTTAGCATTAGCTGCTAATTAAAAAATATAGTTGGAAGTGTCAGAGATTGATAGAAATTGGTAAAACTGTTAAAATTACAACCCTTAAAGCTCAGTTTACCATGTAAAAGAGGCTGATTATTAAACAGATTAAAAGCTAAATGTTTATAGTTAATATTTCAGCTAAAATGAGAGGAAGGGAGAGTAAAGAAGGGAAGAGAAAGTTTTAATCCTAACTACCTTTGCTACCTGATAAATGATTTTCCCTTCTTCATACTGTCAGAACCAGGGATGTTTGCTTCAAAATAAAGATGCGGTTGGCAGTGAGGGATGTTTGCTGATGGTTTCATGGTGCTCAATGGCATTCACCACTCCTCAGATAATGAAAAATCTTTGTCTGCACACGCAAGGTCCTTGCTAGCTGTGGGAGTGCTTTGACCACAAGAACTGCAAGGACCCACCTTCTGAGGAGTAATGCTGTCCTCGTCAGATCCAACAAATAGTTAAAAAGAGGACGGGAGAGGAACAGAGGAATAAGGGAAGGGAGAGGAGGTGGTGGGGAGAGGGAGTCGAAGGTGGTGGAGCAAAGGAGGGGTGGAGGAGAGGGAGGGGTAGCGAGGTGGGAGTGTGAGAAAGAAAGAATCAGGGCAGACACGGACTGAATCAATGATCTTCCAATCTATTTGGCTCAATAGGACACCTTGTGGTGAATTTACAAACTGTCCTCGTCAAAGTACAAATCAACTCAAAGCTATCTTTCCGAGCATATGGAAGCTAATCGCAGTATTTAGGGTGTGCTTAGGCTGGTTGTGCTGGTGACCATCTTCTTTCACATTCCCTCTCACTAAACAGTGGGTGTGGGTTTACACCCATTCCCTACTCCCTTTCTATCTTATTTTCCTCTTAGGCTATCCCTCAGGGTTGAGGATGACAAAGCATAGCACCACGGTGCCCTCTATCTAACTGAACCTGAAACAGATTGACCTCTCATAAAGAACTTTTCAATGAGCTGCCCTTGTGGGCTGCTCATCTCTAGTGCAGGGTGTGGTGTGCAGAGTAATATGTGGGAATGGCAACCTCCAAAAGATCCATTTATTCAAGGTTCTTCTCAGACCACATGGTCAAATATATTTTGCAGTGATATCAGTTATTTTCATGACTACACTGCTTCCCCCTTCAAAAGAAAGAGTGGAAACCATTTAACAATGTTTATAAATTTACAAGTTTAACCGAGTAACTGGATTTCAAATTCTCTTTGATCTTCACAATTGTATTTGTGATACTTTGAAGACTCAATATTGTTGATGTATCCTCACCTCTGGATTCACTGCAGTTATCACCTCATGATCCTTTTCAGTCATGTTCTGTGTCACCTCTTCAATAATTGTAGGACTTGGTTCACAAATATAATCAAGCTCACAATCTTCCTAACTATTCTCTTGGGGGTCTCAGGCTGAGAACAATTCATCTATGTCAACCTCTTTGAATCTTGTACCTACTCTTAAGAGATAACTCTTGGAACTATATATTTCCACAATCTCTCTGATGGCTGACTTTCTTATCTCCAACCTGCCTGGTGTCTCATCACATAAATCTTATCCTGTGATCTGAACCTACTCCCTTTATAGCATGTGTTGCAATATCTTCATTGTTTTTACTGCTTTTACCCTCTTTTCCCTTATCAGCAAAGTAGAAGCACTTTTGTGCAGAATGAACTTGTTTATGTTAGCCTGAAGACCTATGCAAAAGGTCAAGGAAATGGCTAAGGCCTTTGCCATGGCTGCAAAACCTAAGAATATCACTGAATTGTAATGCTTCCTTGCTACAGTACAGTACAATATTATGCCAGATGCCACAATGAGAAGGACACCAGTACATTGGTTCAGAAGCAAGAACAGATCTAAAAGTGGATCCACCTGAGCTGCTTACTGCACCTCTCCCATTCACTCTATCTTCCAGAAATTGATCTTTGCTGAAACTACCAGGTTTCCAGCAAAGTCACAACCCACCAGCAGATCCCAGCTGATCATGTTCTCCTCTGATATCCATGCTGAGATGGACAAGGTGACCTTCAGTGTTCCATTTTTGATACTAGTTGTTAATTCGCATCCATTGTGCCCTGCTGCAGCAGTTAAAGCCCACAGCAGCCAAGGGAACTGAGTCTGCACAGAGTGATATGAGGGATATCACCTTCACTGTGATATCACTCTGTGCAGACTCAGTCTCCACCTACTTTCTTCCATGGACTAGGGTCATCAACTAATGGGTCCACTTGGTAATGAAGGAACTATAACAGACACTGGATTTTGTAGAAGCATGCTGACAACATAATAAATTAAGTAAATATCTGCCGTTATTTTCTCTTCACATTAGAAACTTAACACAGATACATCAGTTATCTTCACTCCCAACAGTGAAGCACAAACCACAAAGCTCAATCTCTCTAATCCATATTTGTGTTTATCTGCCAATCTGCTGGACTCTTTTTCTCTGACTTGTTGTCTGCCTCCTATTCATTCAGATAATAATGCTCAACAGTGCCCCACCCCCACCCTAAACAAAAGAAACGCTGTTGATAATTTGGGCCATCTTTAGATAATAACCACTGTCTAAAGGAGAGGAGCTGTGGGTATTTGCTTCCCTATTCCAATGAAGACTATTTCTTGGTCCATCTTTTTGTTCTGCTTGGTCCTTTACCACCTGCCTTTGTGTTTCACTATCCTTTCTTTTCTCAATTATTCCCTCCCTGCCAACCCCTTTGTTCTCTCCTCCATCTCAGACCCTCATCTGCCTCTGTGCTTGCTTAAAACCAGCTATGTGTAACTTCTCCCAATTCTGATAAAAGGTCATTGATCCGAACATTATCCCTATTTCTCTCTTCACAGATGCTTCCTGCCTTGCTGATTTATTTCTTGGATGTTTTTCTTGATGATTTGAGGATACATCAACATTCTTCCAATCTCAATATTAAGACCCATGCCTTTAAAGTAATTTCAAAGCTGGCAGATGACAAAAAACTCAGATATACAGTAGATAATGAGGAGAATAGTAGCAGACTTCAGGAGGCATAGGCAGATTGATAAAATGGGAAAATTGGTAGATGAAATTGGGGAGAAAGAAGGGAGAGAAAGACAAATCAAAATTGTTTCATTTCAAAGAGGATATGAGGATCTCTGCACACAAATCTTTAAGGGTGATGAGACAAGTTGTGAAGGTTGATAGAAATAGATCATATGGGTCCTTGGCAAAAACTAAGAATGTTAAGTTGAACCTGTATCGGTCAGGCCTCAGAATCAAGGCACCACTCTTCTGGTTTAGGGAAAATGTCAAGGCATCAAAAAGAGATGCACTAAGATGGTTGAAGAAGAAAATATAAGAACAATAACACTGTTAACCTGAGATTAAGGACAAGCCTGTGAGTTCACATAAGAAGGAAAATCTGAAGGTCAATAAATTTATTACCAGACATCAACTTTTACCAAGGTCAGTTTAAGCAGCTGGACAATGAGGCTGTCTATCACTAATAACTGATACCTTTTCACTCTACTGGCTTATTTTTGGCAATTAAAGTAGAACCAATAGCAACCTTATAAACCAAAGCATAGAACTCTGGCAGAGAATCGAGGAGGGAGTTGGCAAATAGGTCAGTGAAATCCAAGTTACCAGTTCTGCTGCACTTCTACTTATTGATGGCAGACTGCATCTGGATGTTCGTCAGGCAGGCAGGCTTTTACATGCAGGCTGGGCTGAATGCAAACCATCTTTGCTTTGAAGGCAACTTCACAGGTCCAATTGTCTGCTGGGAGTTAGATCCTTCATCTGGGACCGAGAGTCAATAAAGCAAATGTTGGTCATTCCCAAAGGGAACGTTCAGGAGTCTGGTAACATGGATGATCATTGGGTAAAAGTATTATTGTATTAAAT
>JARFYF010000029.1:14795355-14809463 GCA_030265395.1 Rhina ancylostomus | reverse complement strand
TGGTGAATTTCACTCCAATTTTACAATTTTGTATTATAATGTTGGCTGTTATATTAGTTTATTTCACTCTTGAGACATGTAGAGTATATTCTGGCAAGTAATATATTGGCCAGCTGTTGCCTTACTTGACTGTCTCATAACCAGTTCTTCATTAGGAATAGTTTGTACATTAATGCAAGAAAAAAATCCCATAGATCTTTTACAATGTGTTCTGTGAATGGCTCTGGCTGAGAACAGCTATAATAGCAGTTCACTGACAGTAAAGGAGTTTATTGCTTCAAATCTTGCCAAAAGTTGCTTTATGCCATTGATGCTTTCAGTAGAATTAATGAGATAAAAAGACACCAACTTCCTGAGATCTTAGATTTTTTTTCAGAGAATACATTGACACTGCAGGTAGAGCAGAAGTCAGTGCATCTGGCTCACAGATGGAGAGCCCTGGGATTCATTCTGACCTCTGGTGCTGTCTATGTGAAGTTTGCACTTTCTCCTTGTGAATGTGTGGATTTCCCCTGGTCTTCATGATTTGCCACAATTCACATTTCTAACTTCAAGAAAATGGAAATGAATGACTTTTGGATTTGTCCACTTTTTATGGACCAAGATGCAATCTTTCACTTTGAACCCTTCTATCCTAATTCAGAGATGTGTGATGTTCTGCCCTGTTAGAACTTGCAGCCAGGACCAACAGAGAGAAAGTCATAAATGTAGGGTGCAACTTCTGCCAAGGTCTAATGGAACTGCAATTTAGCTGTTACAGTGTCAAGAGAGACACAAGTAATTGCTAAACTATGAAGACGTAGTGATGAGCTATGAAGCGCCAGTTTAATCAAACCCTTTCCAAGGGCAAGCAGAAAGATTGGTAGGGAGATGGAAAATACACATTTCTATATAACTGGCAGTATCACTGAAGTAGGTGGATATTTAACATTCTGTAGCAGTGTTGTGCATAAGCTTTGAAAAGTTAGTAGCAGCAACTAACTTTTCTTTGCTTATTTGCCTGTATTTGTATAAAACCATTAGAGAAAAAAGAGAGGAATAAGTCCCATGCCTGCTCTGCTATTCAGCAAGATCATGGCTGATCTTTTACCCAAGCAGCACTTTCCCTACACAAAACAAATTTCTCAATTTCCCCTAACATCCAAAAATCTATCTACCCCTCTCTTGATCCAGCAAATGGTCCGCCTCAGGCCTCATGGCTGGACAGCAGAGAATTCCAAAGAATCACTACCTTCAGGGTGAAGAAGGTATCTTAGTTGCTAATGGCAACCCTTTATTCTGAGACCATGATCCCTGGTTCTAGATATCCAAGCCAAGGGAAAACATTATCCCGACATTTATTCTGTTAAACCCCAAAAGAACTTTGTATGTTTCAATGTGATTACCTCTCTTCCTTCTAAGCTCATGAATATGATCTCTCAGAATAACCTCTCCCCCGGGAATTAATCAGGTGAACCTTTTTCACCCCATCTAATACAAGTAGAGCCTAAGTATATTGTATATTGCCCTACTGGCCCATGATAAATTGGGGGAAATCCAACACCTCCCCCACCCCCCCCCCACCATGAAAAGGTTGCTTAGCTCTGTAAGGATGCCAATGGTTACTTCACAAATTCAACTATCTTACTGCAGTCATAGAAGAAACACCAATACGTTAAGTAAAAACTATAAGCATTTTGTGCCCATTAGACATTCAAAGGCAAAGGACAATAGCTGTTAACTGAAATATTTAGTTTTAAAAACATTAAATCTTAATGGTTACTGGCATGCCAAAACAGTTAATTCCGCTGTGACTATGTGTGAATGAATGAAATCATCTGTATCAGACAAGCAGAGTACTTTGTCTTTAGTATTTATCATTCATTTGAATAGCGATTAACAGGCAGGCATGGATACCATTCAAAGAAAGAAAATTTAATTACCCCAATTGTTCAGTTTGCTTTAAAAGCAATTACGTGAGATATTAGGAACAAAAAGGTTCCAAGTTTGATGTGTTTCAGCCAAATGACCCAAGTTTGGACAGGGTTGTCGATGGGACTCTACAAAAAGGATCGAATGCCCTTGGGCTAAGGCGGGGGGTGGGGGAAGAGAAATAACTGCCTTGGCTTCTACTCAGCTGGGATTGTAAAAGCTGTAAACAGAAGCTGGAGTTGAGGAGGAGGGAAGGTTCCTTGACACAATGAGGAAAGCAGTTAGAGAAAGGTTAAATGTAGGATACACTATTACTGAACTGTGCCTTTGAAATAATATTTCTTTTACTGGAAATTATTGTATATGTACCATATGAAGCAAGAATTTTTGGGTGAAACAATCCAAAAATAGCTAGTTTACTTCAAAAGGCCATGAGAAACGATGGGATGAATGTGAAGTTAATCTGTTTTATCATAATCAATGAGTTGACTTTGGCACTGGAACTCTCCCTGCTCATTTTCAAATAGGGTTGAGTAATCTTTAGTACCCAATATGCGAGTTTAACGCCTAATTGAAAGCATAGCCAACAATGCAAAATGGGAAGTCAATCTACAGTTTGTACTTCTAGGTGCAAGTTTTAATGTCCTTTCAATAATGAGAAAATTTTACTTGTAACTATTGTTTAATCACTGCTATGAACAAATTTACAATCTTGTTTTTTATAATTAAACCCATAATTATATCCGAATAGATGGTTCAATTACTCATTATGCCACAGGAGGCCATTCAGGCCATCAAGTCTACACTAGGTCCCAGCTGAACCATCCCGTTCAGAGCCCTAAACTTATTCTTTTTCACATAGCCAAAGAATCAATGGGGAATTGATGGTTATTTACCCAAAGGGATAATTTATAGTTGCCAATTAACTTACCAGCATATCTTCAGGACTTCTATGGCTATTAACTTATTTTCATTTCTATATTCCCATTTCTATTTCTCCTCCTCTTTCACACATCTGTTCATTGGTCAGGGAAGGTTAAAAGATGAACAAATACATTTTCACAATGTATTCCCTCTGAGAAATGCCTGATACCAAGAACTCAAGATAAAATCATTGTTAAAATATCCTGGGTTCAAACCATTACGCTATATTTTAAAAATGAGTCAAACATCACTTCCACGTACTACCTCACAAACAAAAGTTTTGGGCAGGAAGGATGGTCAAATTTTCTTTATTTTTACAGCTCAGTTAGTTCTCAATGCAAATGGAGATACCAGAATTCAATATAATGCAGACTAATATACATGCAAGCATTCAATTTTTTAAATAAATTTTTGTTAACCAAGAGTATTAAGGCATATGGGGCAAAGCAATTATTTGGAGTTGAATCATGGATCAACCATGATGTTACCGTAAGGTAGAACAGAATTGAGGGAATATGTAGCCTACTCTTGTTGCTGTGGTTCTATCAGAACAGAAAATAATTGTTACCTGATAAACATGTGATAGTCAAGCAATTAGAAATGTTACTGACACATAAATAAAAATATTGTGTTACATATATGTTCAAAACTAACCATCCTTAAAAGAGGATTGAAATATCTCTGGGAGATCATTTTATTCATGCAAATACTTACTGATTTACATTTTTATTTTCAAGTGTTTAAAGCTGGTTTTTATTTGAGGTCCTGCAACAAGACAATTCACTTTAAAATATAGTTTATTAGCCGTTCATGGAAAGCACACTTAATGAGAGCTTGCAGCTTTCACAAAATCAGGGAACATTAATATACCACATGCCCTCATGTTTTGAGGACAGTAGTGTATTAATATTCTTTGTTCAAATAATACTCAAACAAACCTTTGCACCAGTCAATATTGCTTCAGGGTGGGGCACTTGTAAAAGGTGCATTTACCAAATAAAACTATAATCACCTTGTTAAACAATAATTAAGACACAGCACTTAGTCCTTAAATTCAAAATAAAATTAAATTGCCCCTCACCAAAGTATGCATTTCCTTACACTAAATAAAAATAAACATATATCAGATAGAAAAAGGAATATTTAAAAACTAAACCTTCACAAGTTTTACAACAAAGGCATTTAGATACTGAGCAACAAGATTCTACAAAAAAATGTAAAATGGTTAAAACATCACATTAATGATTCCAAAATCAAAATAATCCTTTTTATTAAGCAATACAGGATAGAATACACAGAAAAATTTAGAATCTTTAGAAAGATAACTGCATACCAACAAAAACTTCAAGGCAATTGTGTCTCAAAGTCATTTATTTTGTAATCCAAAAATGTAATATAAAACAAACATTTATCAATTCAGATTACATTTATATGAATTACAATGCTGGAAACCAAACATGATCTGTGTCTTTTCAAACAGAGGCATTTATTGCAGAGTTAGAATAAAAGGACTTCACCTCCTGTAATATTGAGAAGCTTTCAACTCTGCCATTTGGCAAAAAGTGGCACCACTTTTACTGCACACAGCACCCAGAACGCTTGCATTGGATAAAACCCCTCATCAATTTCTCAGTCATACTGCTCACTTAAGTATCCTTATCACATATTTTTTTCATCGATAAATGACCCCTTAATTATATCCTTCCCTCTTTTCCCCTTATTACTAAATCCTAAATTTAGCAGCACAAATCTGCTATTCAACACAAATTGGAATGTCAAAGTGAAAAATCCCTAAAATGTACATCTTAGGAAAAAAAACTAATCATGGTGAACAAGCATCTGTATTTTGCTTTGCAAATATGCTAATAAATTGCTTTCTTTCTCACTTTCAGTTTGAATTATGGGTGCTTTCAATGCACTTCCTAATCAATGACTGACAAATGTGTATATTTATACTGGAAGCAGATTTGTACAAGGGAGGAAACCAAATTAGAATCACCTGTGAAAGCAAGAACAAATTAAAAAGTCCATTTCCACACATAACTAGGACTTTAAAGGAGACTCATTTGCTTTTAAATTTAAATTACTTCTGAAGCTGGATCAAAAGCAACTATGATAAAATAAACTAGGAATACATTTTATGTTTGAAAGCTTCAATGTGGAATTGCTGAGAAAGATTAATACAGGCAATACTATTAAATATATTTTGATTTGTGGAAGGAAGCAGTTTTGGTTGACAACTCTTGCACATTTAAGAACCTATCAGGCACTGTGAATAGGAGATCTATCAATTTGCCTACTTCCTTTTTTGAATGGTACTAACTGATCTAAATGTTTTCTAATTGTCCAGTTAGCCCATAATAGATATGAATAGTGGTAGATGCTTCTGACCTTTGACAAGTCAGTCAATCAGAAGTCTGTCATGTTTAGTTTTTTTTCAAATAAAGCTGTGATTACATTAACTACATTAAGCAGGAACAGTTTAATACTATTGCTGATCCGATAAATTCACAGAAACAAGTCAAAAAATGTCAATCAAAACCAGCAGCAATTTTGGAAATAAAGATCAAAATAATTCACATTATCGTTATTTTCAAATATTCTATAGAACACACCATTTGGATAAAAGGCAGAAAATGTCAGAAATAGCCAGCCAGACAGCATCTGTACAGCGAATAAATAATTACCCTTCTAAGTTGATCTTCCGTTGTAATTGTGAAAAGTTCCCCCTTTCTCAGAAGCAGTGAGACACAAGTTTTTCAGGAATGGCTACACTGAAAATCTGGAACACTTCTTGTGATTATAAAGATCCAAAATTCCCAAGTGGTCTGTGCTGCTATCATTACAACATTGGGCACCCCATGGAGTTCAATGGTAGAGTGCTAACTTCTTTAAGCATTAGGTAGTCCCAGCAGCTCTGCTGGGAAGTCAGCCTGCTGAACTTGCTCCTGGTTACAACTTGCACAGCTCAGCCGCTCCATTTATTTCAATGAGGACAAAATAGTTCTTAGGAAGGTAGGTGTGTTTTAGGTGACAGTGCTTCAGGTGACAGAAATTAATTAAGTTAAAGTTTATTTTTAAAGTTTAATTATTTATGAACTATCAAAATTAATATCATTCAAAATTTTAAAATGTCTCAGAAATATTCAACAAAATTCACTTTTGACAGCCAGCAAGACTGAGACCTTGTCTTAACTGGTCGTCAAACCTCTGGAGGGCTTCAGCTTTGTGGAACATGTTGTCACTGCAAACATCCTTGGGAAGGAAGGGAAAAATTATTGAAGGGGGATAAACAGATAAAACAAAATCAAACAAGACTTGGCAGAGTTCTCTCCTCAAGATCAATAATTGGTTCCTAAGAGAGAGAATTGCAAAATATGCAAGATCATCCATAACCTGTATCAACGAAAGAACAATGATACAGCTGATCGAGGGCACTTAAGTTCAGGAAACAGGTTTAAATCCAACTGAGATGAGTATTTCTTCTTTCTGCTGGCTGGGAGATCCATGGGTAACACAGATATGGGGAGGTTCAACTTAAAAGGCAGAATGCAGCTTTTAACCTACATCTGTGACTGGTGAAGTGTGCACCAGCAGCTGGTTGTTCAGAGATGGTCCAGAATAAAACTGTCTCATCGGCAGTACTGGCTCACAAGCTGCATGTCCTGCACTAGAGCTGTACATCTCAAAACCTATTAATCTCTAACTTTTTCCAGAACTGTTGCAAGGTCATCAATATAATACATTAACACAATTTCTTTCTCCACAGATCCTGTCTCACCCATTGCATATTTCTGGCTTTTTCTGTTTTAATTTCAGATTTCTAGCAATCATATTAATGAATTAGTTTCTGCTTCATGGGATGCTTGACTTTTGGATTAAGATGCAAATACTTTCAAAAGTCATTTTGCTGTAACAATTACCCTAGCAACATTCATAAATAATAAAAGTGACCTGCTTCATGGCTGCATACATGGAAACAATAAGTTGTTACTAAGCCTTAACATGGAAAGTTGTTAAAAAAATCCAGTGTCAAAATAAATCTTTTCTGTTAGAGCATACAAATTCTCAATCTGATTCAAAATTGTTTACGCTGGAGGATGATTCACTACAACTTGCATTTTTATTTTGCACAAAGTAGTCTTGGCAATTCAGAAATAAATTCAGAAGTTGCACAATCACAGGTTACAAGCAGTTTTACTTCAAGATTTTAAAATAACATAGCAGGTAAAGATGGCAAGGTCCTTCATGTGGAAGGCTTCAAGGTGTTGAGCATTTTCTCTTACGTGAGAACCCATATTTTATTAAATGCAATTATACAGTTGTGGGCCTTCAACAAACTGGTAAACTGAATAACTAGTCACAAAATAGCATAACAATATTTTAAAAATTCCTGCATGTCTGCAAGATAAAGACGTAGCCAATGCCATCATTTCAAAAAAAAGTCAAGTTAGGAATCTCCAGGATTCTGCAAAATGAATGGATAATATTGCAAAAATAAAAGTTATAGTCTTTCCCAAGCCAATGTTACTCAAAAAAGTTTAACACTTTCATTGGTAAACTGCATTTGTAAGAATTATTTTTAAAATAACTATATGGCAGGATTTTAGCAAACAGTATTTTACCAAAATTAGTTCTAACAAAAGCCATCTTTTAGATCCATTTAATGATGTCAATGGATTGGCTTATACACAATCAACAGCTCTATGCTAGTGTTTATTGCCTCACAAATCTCCCCCCACCCCTCTTCAGATAACTGTCAATATATCAGTCAAATCCTTTTCTCCCTTGTGCTTATCCATCTTCTGCTTAAATTTCACTGTGCTACTCAATTACTCCTCTCTGTAAAGCATTCCACTTTCTACTCACTTCCTCTAGTTGCAGACTCATCATTTGGTAATATTTTCTCTATGAGCACCCATTAAATCATTATATGATTTTTTTAAAAAATTGCAATTAGGTGATCTCCTTTCTTCCCAGAGAAAATAGCAGCCACCTCCTACCTTGACGCTTATAAGTACATCCACTCACTTCTGATATCATCCTTGTGCATTTTTTTGCCATGTCTCCAGTCCCCCTATAACACATGGATTTCCAAATTTGGCCTGCAGCAACTCTTGGCTTGGCCCTTCTTAGTGACTCCGAGATCCCAAATGGAAAGTGACACCAAATGATCAAAATAATGTCCTGTTGTTTGACATCACTGGGCACGTCAACTGGCCAATGTCAAGCTCAGCATTAATGTCTGTGGTTCAAATATGCAATGTTTATAATGGATTGATATCTAACCAATAACAGATTTGTGTATTGAGCTTGTAAGCTTTCTAATTATTGTATACATCACTTTAAAACATTTTAAAATACATAATTTAAAAACATTACTAAGACCATGACAAAGCTTCTCAAGCTTGATTTATCCTAGGAATATTTAAAATTGATGCTTATTTTGCATCTCTTGAAGGATTCCCTGATCAGTACAATCATCCAAAGTGCAGCTCAGCTTTGATATTTAGGATTCAAGAACTATAATTGTTCTTATTGGTTATATCTGCTTATGTAAATACAATTCAAATTTAACTGCTACAAAACAATTTCTAAAGCAGTCCCACTGATATATCTCTTCAACACTGCCTATCACTGGCTTTCAAGACCCATACACCCCAAAACGTACAGACTGTTTGCTTTAAAAGTTCAGATAATTATCTCTCCAAAAGATCTTCAAACAAAATAACTTTGCATTACAGGACACATATAATTAGGAAAAATGAAAATCTGTAAAATATGTCAAAGTAGCTTGTTTTGTACAATATATTTTGTTGAAACAGGTAATGTTCAACTATGGAGATTAGTTTATGATATCAGGTTATCTTCAAGAGAGTTTCTGTAGTAGGAAGGTATGGTATGAAACTATGGCTTTGGCCAAAATTACCACACCAATCTGAGGTGCATTCGTATATGGTCTAACAATTCCTTTCTTGCAGCAAATTTATCAGGTTATGCATAAATTAAGAATCAAGCTCACCAAATCAACAGACACAATGTTTTTTTATTACAATTTTATGATATGAAATGAAAACTGTGTGGCTTACAAGTCATTAAAATGGACAGCTACAAGACAATTTAGGGGAGACAGCAAGAATCCAACATTTATTTATTCACCACTTCCATTCATCGGTTATGTCCGAAATTCACTTCACTGTACTTGCAGAATCTTTTCAATCCACTAATTGCTGTTTGATTTTACTTTAGTAGTTTTTTCTTTACCCCTTCCCTGCCTACTTCAGTTTTCAAGCTCTCTTAAGCTTATCATTTTACCTTATTCTAATATTCGATGCGAATCTCACATGCTTTCTCACCAGTAAACAGGGATACTCAACTGTTTTTTTTTTGGAAATGGAGTGGAGGCAAAAGTAAATTTTTACAATAGTCCAATTAGAGATGTTTAAAACATTATTCCTGTTGCTTGGATTATGATCTACACTAGAAACCAGAAGAAAGTGGAATGGAAAGTTAGAATGTAAGCAGAATAATTCCAACCCCCTAGGTCAGCACACAGATTTTTTCATGACATGGGTTGTCAGCTTATTAAACATACTGGCCCCATTTATCAAACTTGTGGTCTAAGTGATTTATCTATGCTGCTAAAAATCAGGTCAGGCCACAATTGTACACAGAAAATAACTTCAGTACATGTAAAAAGGACAATACCTAGGGATGTCCCTATCAGAATGAAAGCACTCAAGTGCAATCTGCCTAACCATTATAATTTCCTCAACCAGAAACATTTTATTTTAAAAATTGAGAATTAAAGACCGTAGCAGCAACTTGGCAAAACTTGTTTACACTATCAGATAGAGCACCAATTACACTTGATGTGCAGCCTTTTTCTCAGTAATAATTTTGTGAAGCTCGTCCGCATCCTGAGTAGTTTTCACACGGATCAAAATTGGCATAGCAGTATCAGGATTTTTCTCATCAATGGGAGGGTTGGGAACACAGATGAGAAGGATGTTGTTTTTTCCTGTTCTTGTACAAGGCAGTGATGGATGAAGCATAATGTTCAGTAAAATATTACCTGGTCAAGAAAACAAAAGTTGGAAGCTTTTAAACTCTTGCAATTTCCCATAATCGTATTCTCCTGTACAAAGACATTTTCAAGATGCATCTCCTCTCGAAAATAAATTATACATTCTTCTTCCACTAAATTTTATTCAATGCCCTCTTTTATCAACTGATGGAAATAATTTTCCACCATCTGTATTCATAGATTACTCTTCATTTAAAAGGCAATTTACTTACTCAAACTCAGTAAAAAATCTTTCAGCCAAGATAAAGCATTAGATTTGTAAATGGACCACAGGTTCTCTTGTTTCATTCCCTTAAGTAGTTCTTATTTTATGCTGGACAAGATATATTCTATTGCCAATTTTCAGTTAATAAATCTATGTATAATATTAATTACAGAATAATGCATCAAAGGAGACCAATCAGCCAAATGACCCCCGAATGGCTTTTCCAAAAAGCAATCCACCTAGTAACATGTAACTATTGCTAATGAAAGATATTGAATCTCCTCTTAAATCGTTTAGACTTTCTTCCTCCCTCATATAATTTCCAAAAGCTTTTAAGCATTGTACCAATGTAACTTTTAAAATCATACACGAGTAAGAGTTTCCTTGGCTGGTTCTGGGTCCTCCCTATAAAATCCTCACGCACAGCCAAGATGTCAAACCCACAGTGTGCTGCCTGCAAGGTGGTGTGGATGAAGTCATCACACATCTTCTGGAGTGTGTGTTTGCCAAGTAGATTTGGGAAGGGAAGCAGTGGTCTTTGTCACTGTTTTTTTTTCTGATCAGTTGCATAACACAGGACAAAATGCTCATTGGGCTGTTCCAGGGACATATATTGAGACAAACATCAAGTGCTGCTGGAATATAATTTGGCTCAGTAAAAGATGCACTTGGGTCTGTCTGAAAGCTGCTGGTCTTCTAGTGCAAGGAGCAATCCAAAATTGAATGCTGCAGACTGGAATATTCCAGACTGCAGGACTATGTGCTGAGGGACAAACCGAAGCTTCGTGCAGCTACCCTAAGCCTCCATGTGAAATGCCATAGCAGAGAACTCTCATGTCACTGGGCCCCTCATAAAATCTTCTCAAACCTTTTGCTGATGGAAAGTTTGGGAAAGAATAATTGATACCTGATGTAAATAACAGTAAATGTAATAATATGCTCGGAACACTGAAGAGTCTCATAAAGGAATGTCCTGTATTATATAAATGTAAATTTTATGAATAAAACACATTATTGAAAATAAATTGAAATACAGAGGTTTTAGAGAACAGAAGAGTTAAGGTGCAGCGACTCCAGAAAATACAATGGATTCATACTAGTGGACATCAAGCAGCACCCAAAGGGCCTCATAATACTACCAAAATAAACTACCGTGGAATTTGCTGGTTTTCCAATTTGGTTTACAAGTGTGGTGGAGGGGAAAACCAAAGGAATTTTGTTCTTTTGCTCATGGAATCTGGGCATCACTGTCATTGCTAATTGTTCTTGAGATGGTAGTGCCACGTTGACACCTGAACCTTCTATAGTTTGTCTGTTGAAGACACTGCCACAAACCTGTTAGGGAAGAGAACTCTAAGATTTTGACTCAGCAAGTGAAGGGCTTGTGACACATCTACAGGTTGGGATAGTTGGCAACTTGGCCTTTTAAGTAGTACAGAAAAGTTTAGGAGATGCTGTCAAAGATTTGGAGAGTTGCAGCAGTGCATCTTGTACATCTCTAGTGAAGGCAGTGAAGTTTTAACATGGTGCCAATCATGTGGGCTCATCTGCTCTGATGGCATTGACCTTTATTGTTGCTGGTAAGTGCACAATATTCCATTACTCTGTTGACTGTTGTCTTATTTGAGTTGGAAAACCTTTGGTGAATCAGAAGATGAGACACTCAATGCAGTCACACTTATTTATATGAGTGGTCAAGTTAAGATAGGTCAATGGAGTTCCACAAGATGCTGATTTTGGGAAGTCCACTATGTCAAAAACACTGAAAGGAGATGGTTAGTTATTGTCTTAGATGGCTATACCTGGCATTTGCTAATCACATTTAAGATGCAAAACCTTCCATTGCTGGAGCTGCCTACTAGATTCTGTATAAAGTATTACTGCTACATAATTAATTTATTGATGTAAATCATAGATACTAATTAACTCACCTAGATTAGTATCTGCTCGTACCAACAACTGAAATTTTTCATCTGCCACAGGTTTTAAATGGATTGTACCAATTCCTTTATCTTTGAAATCCCCATCCTTCTTGTAGAACATTTTACATCTGGAAAAGCAAAATTTAATATTTCAGCTTAATAATATTAAGCACAATCCTACAAGATACACTCATTCTGGCTTCACAATTTAAGACTGAAATTCCATATTTACTGACATGCAAGAACCTTATAAATTTCCCATATTAATTCCCAGATTTTTGAATGGCACCCATTTTATATTCCCATTTAAAATGAACGTCTTTCAAATATCTGCTTCAGGACATGTGCATCGTGAATAAGATCTGTATTTATTATGATATCGATGGTCTCCCCAAGAAGGTACTGGTGGGTGCTCCTCTTAAACTGTTTGTAACTGTCTTAATACAAACTAACAGCTTGTTGGGTCAATTCAGAGAATACCTCAGTGCTCAAAAGCTGGGTTTGAGACCCAGAAGAATTTGTTTTGACAATTAATAATCAAAAGTCTACTATTAGTTCCAAAGAGTTTCAGATGCCCTATGATTGTGAAAAGTAGCATTTAAATGGATGTTTTTTCTTCAAGGGGGGAGAAAAATATTGCAAAGAGAAACAGCAGGGACAGTGAAATATTTTTTCAAAATAAATTTGAAGTGAAAATTGACCTGGAATGTCAAAGTAAAAAGAATTGTCAACATGTAGGCAACAATTAAATATTTTTGATAGCTTTTGAGAGTCAAAGAGTTATACTTCCACCCATCAAATCAGGGCAAACTATTTTGGCCATCTATACAAATCCCATTTGCCCTCATTAGGACCATATCCCTACGCCTTGCCTATTTATGTACCTGTCTAAATGTCTCTTAAACATAGTAATTGTATCTGATTCCACCAACTCCTTTGGCAGTGTGTTCCAATGTCAACCATTCCCTACGTTAAAAAAACTTGCCACTGTGATCCCCTTTAAATATCCTTCCTCTCACCTAAGCCTATGCCCTCTCATTTCTGATACCCCCACCATGGAGGAAGAGATTCTGACCATCCACCCTATCTATGCCTCTTATAATCTTACATACTTCTATCAGGTCACCCCTCAGCCTCTTTTGCTGCAGGGTAAGTAAGCCTACCCCATCCACTCTCTCCCCGTAATGAAAGTCTCCAATCCAGGCAACATCGTAGTGAATCTTCTCTGCACTCTCTCCAGCACAATCGCAACTTTCCTGTAGTATGGCAACCAGAACTGCAATCCAAGTGTGGCCTGATCAGCATTTTGTAAAGCTGCAACATAATGTCTCAATTCTTATATTCTATGGCACAACCTATGAGGCAAGCACGCCAAATGCTTCCTTCACCACTCTATCAGCCCATGTTGCCACATTCAGGGAACTATGGAGTCGGACCCCCTGGATCTCTCTGTTCATCACCCTTCTTTAATGCCCTACCATTTACTGTCCTACCCCTATTTGATTTCCCAAATTACATCACCAATACTTATTGGGATTAAATTCCATCTGCCAACACACCGCTCTACTGTAGTCCTTGACAATGTTTCTTGCTACCCACAACACCACCATTTTTTGTGTTGTCTGCAAACTTAGCAATTCTTCTTCTTCATTAGTTCACATCCAAGTTGTTAATATGAGTAACAGACTGTCAAAGTCACAGTCCCTGTGGTATGTACCACTAATGCAGACTTCCAATCAGAAAGACTTCCACCATTATCCTAGGCCACTTATCCCCAAGCCAATTTTGGATTAGTATTTTGGACCAGCCCACTAGGCAGGGAAAGAGATTGGAACGGAATGCAAGTGATGAAATAATGACAGTGGCATGCAAAAGCTTGGGCACCTCGGTCAAAATTTCTGTTACTGTGAATAGCTAAGTGAGTAAAAGGTGACCTCATTTCCAAAAGGCGTAAAGTTAAAGATGACACATCTCTTTAATATTTCAAGCAAGATTGATTTTTTTTTTATTTCCATCTTTTACAGTTTCAAAATAACAAAAAAGGAAAAGAGCCCGAAGC
>JARFYF010000029.1:14701095-14714390 GCA_030265395.1 Rhina ancylostomus | reverse complement strand
CTCATAACAAGGTAGATTGTGAGGACAAGAGTCCATCTGATCATATAAGGTAACTGTTCAATAGTCTTATCACAGTGGGATAGAAGCTGTCCTTGATCCTGGTGGTACGTGTCCTCAGGCTCCTGTATCTTCTGCCTGATGGAAGAAGGGAGAAGGGAGAAGAGAGAATAACCTGGGTGGGTGGGGTCTTTGATTACACTGGCTGCTTCACCAAGGCAGCGAGAGGTATAGACAGTGTCTATGGAGAGGAGGCTGGTTTCCGTGATGTGCTGGGCCACGTCTATGACTCTCTGCAGTTTCTTGCAGTCCCAGGCAGAGCTTGCCATACCAAGTTGTGATGCATCCAGATTAAATGCTTTCTACGGTGCATCAATAAAAGTTGGTGAGGGTCAAAGGGGACATGCCAAATTTCTTTAGCCTCCTGAGGACGTGGAAGCAATGGCGAACTTTCTTGGCCATGGCGGCTACGTGGTTGGACCAGGACAGACTACTGGTGATGTTCACTCCGAGGAACTTGAAGCTCTCAACCCTTCCAACCTCAGCACCACTGATGTGGACAGGTGCATGTACACCACCCCCTTTCCTGAAGTCAATGACCAGCTCTTTTGTTTTACTGACTTTGAGGGCAAGTTTGTTGTCCTGACACCATTTCACTAAGCTCTCTATCTCCTTCCTGTACTCCGACTCATCATTATTTGAGATACAGCCTACTACGGTGGTATCACGTGCAATCTTGTAGATGGAGTTAGAGCAGAATCTGGCCACGCAGTCATGAGTTTATAGGGAATAGAGTAGATTTTATAATGATGCAGGAGTGGAAACTTTGCAAGAGTAAAAGATTTTGAGTATTTAGTGGTACAGATCCCTAAAATCTAATTCATACTTTAAAGAGGTTATCACAAAAGCGAACTATTGTTTTTATTTCTCCAGGGGGTGGTGGAGTGGGGGGGGGGGGGAAGAATATGACTCAGTTTGACAATCTTTACAGGCCATTTGTAGTGCTGTATTCAGTTTTCAGCAGAATATCTCAGCAAATGAGAGGAGGAAAGAGTTACTAAGTGACAGAGGGGAATCATTTAAAGAAGCATCTAACATAAAGCTTGAGTGCAGCTCTAGTTGGTACTGAGCCCCTCCCACCCAATATTGCCCATCTCAAGGTTATACCCACCGTACCTTTAACAAACCAATCAAACCACACCTTTACCTAACAAAATACATAGAGATCATTACACAAAGCATAAGAGGGTAGAAAAGGAATCAGAAAAGACAGACCTAAGCAAAGTAATGCTGGGTTACAAACCAAAAACAACACAAAGTCAGAAAAAGAAACAGCAACATTGGTATTGGTTTATTTTTGTTCAGGTAGTGAACAACCTGTCTTGCATACCATTCCTACAGATCAATTCATTACACAGTGCATTGAGGTAGTACAGGGTAAAAACAATAACAGAATGCAAGGTGTCACAACTACAGAGGAAGTGCAGTGCATGAACGAAATACTTGGGGAACATGTCATGAGAGCTACTAAGATATTTTAATGGAAATACTATCAAAGGGAGGTGTTTATACTAGTCGTGCACAATATTGCAGTGCAACTGTGTCCTTCCTGTATACAGAGGATGATCTGGGGTTTCATTTATTAAACAATCGTAAAGTAAGTCACCTGCATAATAAGTGACTGCACTTACCAAAATAATTTATTGGTTTTAAGGCACTGAGGCATCATTTCCCCCCTCACGTTTTAGGTGCAGCTTTGAAAACTGATTTTAAACGTGGTCCTAATTTGTTTTGCATATGCAGAAAGATCTGGTATCTATTCTCAACTTGTGAATTTGAACACTAGCAGAAAGCATCATAGTTTACAAACAAATGAGAGAAGATATTTAGATCAGATAAACTGCAGAAAAGTAATTTTTTTCTGCTCAGTTTCTAGTTTTGCAACGGATGAAAATTTGCCACAAATGCATTCACATCTTGAACATTCTCCTGATGGTCAATCAGTATAAACTGATGAATGTAAACTAAATATTAAAATACTGAAATAAGCCTTTTGTAGGATTTAAGTGTTGCAGGGCACTAAAATATATACAGTCTCCCTTTGAGTCAGAAATTCTATTTTGAGTGCAAACTGAGATATTTGTATTTAGTTCTTGGGTTTACCACAAAGCCCTTTTGGAGAGGGGGAGGGGATGGCGTTCTCCCTTCAAGTTAGGTTTGATACTACCCTTTATGTGCATGTAATGGCGTTTACTTACGCAACCAGAAAGAGACAATAAAAAAAGCCTGCAATATTGACTTTGCCGTTTAAATGTGCTGAAAGTCGATGGAGTTCAAAGGTAAAAGTAAAATGGGCGTTAAAGCGAGGAGCTCCAGAGTTTCACCATCTAGCCATACAATGAAAAGTAACAGTAACTGAACAAGAACAGAAGCACTGTCGATCCAAGGTTAGGTGGGGGATGGGAGATGAAATCATATTCATTTCCATGTGCCATGAATAATTCCATAAACCTTTACAATTGAATCAAAATATTTTAGCATTTTAACAAAGGATCTGCGCCACATTACTTTTAAGGTAATCAACACGTCATTTAACAGACTGTACGTAGATTCTAAATCTATATTCGTGCTGTATCTTTCCACGCCCTCAACATTAATATGCTTTAGATTTAGAGATCCAATAACTACTAAAAAGGTAGATAATTTTTATAACGACAGTTACGTCAGCTCGTTTTGAGTAAGAGAATCATCCTTCGTGCGGATTTTCAAACACATTTTTACTTGTGTGAGACTACGTGGCTTTCTAAATCGAGCTGTTGCACCTTTTAGTTAGGTTGCTAACGCGCCAGCACTTTCATCAAATTGTTCGATGTTGGAGAGCGAGATTCATTTGTGCTGAAAAGTGAAACAGTTTCTTTTCCCCTTCATCAGAAATGTTCGGTCTTGCATTAGTAATTGGGGGATGCAAGTTTCTTCTCGTCAGTATAACCATTTTTATGGTTTGGCTCATTTCCATCGAATAAGCAGAGAGCTGAAAAAGCAATTGCTTTCGTACATAATTTCTCTTTCTCGCAACTCTGTACTTTACTTAACGCCAAGTCCCGCCTTCGCGCCGCGTTGATTGGTGCAGTGACGTCACTCAACACTCCATTTCAGAACGTTCCCTAGCTGCGGCGCAACTTGTGATTGGCTGCGAGCGGTGCCCTTGCTCAGCCCTCACTCACTCTCTGTCATTCTAATTATTTTTTTGTTCTTTAACTGCAACCTACCTTTTCGTTAAACTGCAACTAATGAATCAAACTTGAAAGACAGACCAGAAATGCCAAAGCGTTGGCAATCTGGTCGCAAGAATTCTTGGTCTGCAAACTAAACGTTGAAACACTACAACTTATTCTTTATTTTCGTTCTTTATTGAAAAAAATGGGTGCGTAACAATGTAATTAAAAGGGACGCGCTTGCGCACACCAGCGATTCAATCAGCCGAAAGAACAGTCACCCGCCTTCACAAGACGCTGGCGGATCCTGATTGAACAGACGGGCTGTCCATCAAGCGTAGGACGAGATTAAAATACTGAAGTGTTAATTAAGTTGTCTTTATGCAAATTCTCCAGTTCTGCTCTATAAATTTAAATGAGTAAAAATAGATTACGTAATAAATCTGGAAAAACTCGTTTCATTTCTCACAGTTTGCTCTCTAAAATACAGTCCATTCACTCCCTCCTTCCAGTCCGTTGAAAATTCTCCATTGTACAACAAAATTCTGTAGGTCAATTTACAAGAAGAATGAAAAGTACAGTGGATAAACAATACCTCTCTGAACTAGTTGCATTGCCTGCATGCTTACCTGCTGGTTAAAAACTTTGAAACATTTGAATCAAAGTAAAATTACACCACAAAGGATTTACTGCATTAAGACTATGAAATGCACTTTTTGGCACAAATTACAACCTATCGTGAATAAAGCAAAGAGCTATTACCTTCGGATTATTTGTAAACACAATTACCAATTTAAAATAAAACTTTTAAACCGGTCTGAGAGAAAGTACACATTTAGACTCTTAAACACAGAGAAGGTCGGGCCAGAAGCAACGTCTAAAGTTAGTTCTAATTTAGTGCAGCTGGTGTAGGATGGCGGCAGTGCGCCTGCGCGGCGCCGTTCCCTGGCAGGGTTCCATTGTTCCATCCGGGTCCTCGGCATTAGCATCGGCAGCCGAGGCACAACTTTTCCTCGAGGCAAAGTGAAATCCAGGCGCGCTCTCGCACCCGCGCAATATAGTCCCCGGCTCTCGCCGTCCGCCCGTTAACGGGGAATTAGCGGCGCCGGCGGCGGCGGCTCGGTCGCCGGAGGTCGGGCAGCCCGGTGCTCGGCGCCACGGGCGCGCTCAGCTGTTGGGCTCTTTCCCCCTTCTCCGGGAGAGTTTTGTAAAAAATGGCGTAAAGTGAGTGATGAGTCCTGTGTCCGTACTAGCAAGAGAGGCGAGAACTTGCTTTGCAGACTGTGTATATTTGTTCTTTCGATTGTTTATTGCTGGCTTGTTTATTTTTTTACACACAGAGATCTGTTTGAGTTTTTAATTATCGCAGACGCGCTCATTCCCTTTCACGCCTTCACACACGCACACACACACACAACTAACTTCATTTCGTTTGGATTCAAAGTGTCTGAAAAAGTGCTTTTGAAGTCCAGCCATGGAGATGCAAAGCCTTCAGGAGGCACTGAAAGTAGAAATCCAGTGTCACCAGGTAAAAAAAATCTTTTTACCCTTTATGGTCTTATGGGAGAGGGAGAGGGGGGGGGGGAGAGAGCGAATCAAACCCGTAGAAAGCTGTGCATTTCTTAACGGTGCTTTGGATTTGAGGGTCAAGCAATGGCAATAACTGCCTTCCGATGTTGTTTGCGTCCAAGATCTTTAACTTTGGGGCGAGTTTTTGGTGGTGGTCGAGTTCAGAGCAACAAGGATTTGGAGTAATATTGCGGTTGGGTTGTGTGTGTGTGTGTGTTGAGGAGATTAGTACGAGACTTGAATATTTATGAGATGCTCGAACTGACTCAGTGTTTGCGTGCCTCTTTGTTCCTCCCAATCATGACAACTTGTATTGCTCTTTGACCTTTTTGTATTTGGTTAAAAAATCATAAACATTCTCTCTTTTTATCAGAAACTAGTTGCACAGATGAAGCAAGATCCACAGGTAAAATATCAAAATCTTTAAATAATTCTTGTACAATGTGTTCGGGAAGACGATCAGAAACTTTATCAGTGTAGATCTCATTTTGTAGTCAGCATAACTGTAGTGTGTTTTGCATTGTTCAGTAACTGTAAGACTTTATCATGCTAAAATCAGCATTATACTGATTATTTTAGCTTGTATTTACTGATAACATATGGCAAAATTTAAAATGAATTACATTTTTCCAGAACGGAGAACTTAAGAAACAGCTGCACGAAAGACAATCCCGAATAACATCTCTTAGTGAGAAGCAAGTAAGAAATTGGTTCAGTTCTCGCCCGCTTATTAATGTCATTTAACATTTGCCATGACTTTCACTTAAAGTAATCGTGGGGGAAGGGAGGATAGATGGGGCGGGGGGGGGGGTGTTAACAATGAATATGTAATCTTTAAAGGTAAAACGATCGAATGTCGAAAGCAATATGTATAAAGAATAACTACTGAAGTTAAAATGTTGTCTGGTATGCTGAGATGAGTTTGCTTCCCAATGAAGTTAAGTTGTGGCGTGCGTTTAAGTTGGCAAATTCTGAGGCGTCCATTTTGGATAGGTCGACATATTTTCCAAGTCTAGAAAGAGAAGGGAGATCTGGCAACTATATTGAACGTTATTTACAGCGCCGATCTTTAACGTCAAGTTGCTTATTCAATTCTTGTTGGAACGCTAAAATAATTTGTTTTTGAATTGATATGCTCCTACGTGGTGTCTCCTTGTTCTGATTGATGTGTAAACGGTGAATTTGGGGCCAGCATCACTTTAATTTTTCTAATCTGTGAATTTAATGAGGGAGGTATTTGCTCGGACTGATTATTTTGGGAGGGATTTAAAAATACCGTAGTGCGTGAATATCGGTATTCGCGAAGGCCGACTTTGTATACTTGTAGTAGTTGATGGAGCTTGGCTTCTAGCGGAGAACCTTGATTATTACAATAGAGAAAAAAATTTCAGCACCACGAACAGATGCCATTGAATGCACAGCTTGCTATGGTTCTGTTCAGCACTCAACTTCTCTGCTTTATTTCTGTATTTTTGCAATAAGATTTTAAAATTCTCCGTTATTGGCCAAAAAACAAACTTTAATTGTCATTAAGAATTTTAAAATTTCGACTCTTACTGAGTTTTTGTGAACTCCATTGATTTTGTTTCTTTTGGCATGCAGCATCAAGTTAACACTGCATCTTTAATGTTATTAGAGATCAAGGGGTGCTATATACGGACCATTGGTAGTCCTGTCCGTCGGTTTATTAATTTGTGATTTCAAGTACGACTTTTTTTGTGCGGCGGGGTGGGAGGGTTGGTCAGTGGTTAGAGATGAAGCTGGTATATGTCATCCCACTTATTTATATATTTATTTATTTTGCCGGTACATTCAATTTCTTAGTGGAAGCTTCCATTTTGTAAGTAAGGGGTGTTGTGTGTTTTCCTAACATGGAGAAAACTATGCAAAGAAGAAATCGCAGTCTGTAGTGGGAGGGGAAAGGGGGACGGGGGACTCATTCATGCTGAATATTACCATTTTGATCGCTTTGATATTTTGTGGAAGTGGGGGCTAGGGCGGAGGGAGCGTTTAGACTACTGTTTATAATCACCATGTGTGTCAAATCAGTCGTTTGAATTTGCCAAAAATGTCTCCCTCCCCCCAATGGTGAAGGAAGGTATTTTTGTTTTTGATCACTCAGCATTTTTCATGCTGTGGTTAAAATAAGGTATCAAAAGCTGCGTTGTTTCTCCTTTATTCAATCACATCATCAAACTTTTTTGTCCAGGTGGAAAGTGTTGAATTATTTGACCAAATACTTATGCTCGTATTTGGAGTTAACTATTTGTTTAATAAAAGTGTACTTTGTCACAATAAAATTATAGTTAACTAGCACTTTTTGGCACTTAAAACTACTTATGAAGGTTTAAATTGTTTCATCGTTTTCTTCACATTGAATCCTGATAAATATTTGGAAGTTTGGAAATAGCAAGTCCCAGTAAAGCTTCAGAATTATGATTCATTCAGCTTATGGTGTTTTTCTGCACACTGAACATAATTCTGACATTTTGATACCTTGTCTTAAGAATCAGTAAATACACATTTTCATGTATCTCTCTGCTAGAGATTTTGCTTAGTTTTAAATATTGTAGATCTATTAGAAACTAACACTTTTTATTAATTTCCTTGAGTTTCAATTTTCAGATTTTGTTTAATTGGCTATTTAAAATAAATTGTGGCTATCATATTGTTACGAAAAAGCATATTATGGCTTTTTCATTCCCCTTTTTTGAATACATAGAGGTAAAAGATTTTGTGATTCGAATATGAATGATCAATTTAATTTTAAATTGTGACAGCTTATTGTAATCAAGTATGATAAATTTTGATACAGGTGAAAGTGTAGTCAATTGAGAAAGAAAATAGATTTTGATTTTAAGGTATAGAAGATAAATAACTGATCAGTTTTTTGCATATGAATATGACTGAGAGATGAAATCCTCTCACTTGCCCTCTTGCCCTGCAATCCAGTATTGTAATACAATAGAAATGTAATGGTACATAGTCCGTTGTATTGAATAAAATCAGCTTTTGAATATGCAGAGATCTAGTGTCAAGGTTGTGGTAGGAATGACTTACAGTAGGCAGAATGGTTGTTTTGGTTAAAATATAACTTATAAGATTTCTTACATAGCTGTGTATACAAACAACCTAAGTCATGAAAATCTTTGTGCAAAATTGAACAAAATTTAAATTGAGGGACTACAAAATGGGGGTTTGAAGTAGTTAGCCAAGTTATTATAGTTATCATTCACTATTTCTGCTGAAATTTAAACAATGGTGGTCTTGGTACTAATACCTAAGCAAAATATAATGGTGGTGCTGAAGTCTTTTTTGAGAAACTGTCTCCATTTTTATACATTTATTTTGCCAGAAAATTAGTGATAATGCAGTCACTAATTTATCACTGTGGAACTAATGGGTTTAAAATAATTTAGTACGTAATTTCGGTGACTAGGTGTTGATTGGAAACCCTGGGCCTGTATATAATGGTTTAATATAATGAAGCAGCATAATAATGCTGCTTGGTGTCACTGGACTGTTTGAGTAGAACATTATTCTTTGCGTTGACTGTTAAGAGCCTGTGTGTATATAAAAGTAAAATTACTTGTGTTGCACTAGCTTTTGGGACATACACTTAAGGACGTGATATTTCAACTTTTATAAATATTAGATTTCACCTGCAATGAAATGCTGCCAATGTTTATCAGTTTTTCATGACTGCATTTAAGCCACAAGGCTGTTGTAACCTTTCTAGTTGAAAATATTTGCATTATTTTATTGGCTCACCTACTCCTATTTGAATGAGTATTTGATTTCTATCTTGTATGAAACATTTTTAAAAAAACATTTAAAAAAATATTGGTTTAAGCAATATAAATATAAACAAGTATTAGTAATAATTGACTTAAGTTGACTTAAATTGCTTTCCAAACTAGAATGGTATATAATGTCATTTATTATACATTTCTCGCCGTAAAAGTATCTTGGCAAGGAGTGGGGTGAAAGCCAAAAGGTGGGGGTAACTGCTTTTCCTTGGTGTCTTTTTCTTGGCAAATTTTTTAATAGGGTATCTTTCAAGTGTCTGTGGCCAACCTACTCCTATAATTGCCCTTCATTCGTGTGGCTCTTTTTAGGAATTGTCAGGAGGATGCACAATGGTCGAGTCTGAAACTTTTTTTTCCTAATTGATGTCCGTGTGTTCACTTTCCAGCAGGGGTCACTGGAAAGCAGTTGGAATTGCAATCAACAGAAGTTTCTGTTTTGTTTGCTCAGATGCTGTGGCCAATTTTAATATGGTTAATATTATCCTGTAACAACCATCCTGTTTTGCATAGATCAAGCATTTACAAGCAACACTTTTTCTGCTGAACGCAGGATTAGGGATCATCATCGTAGACCATGAGCACTTTCAGCATTTTATTTAGTTTCGAGCTTGTCTTTTGCTTTAATGAAATAGCAGGAACAGGGGCTTACCTCCTGTAAAATAGTAATTTCCAGTATGTTGTATAAAACTGCTGAAGCAGTATAGTTCCGACTGTAACCTTTGACAGCAGCAATGTGGAGAAATATAGTGCAAAGCATGCTTTTGTTTAGGTTATATGAAAACATTATGCTAATGAGTGGCATTGGGTTCCCAATGAAATATTTGGTAATTACAGTAAAACAATTTAAGAAAATTATGTAAGTACATGTGTGACTACTGAGCAATACCAATAGATGTTCCCTAAGTAGTATTCTCTCAATTAATGGAAAGCTGATATAATTTAACTATTTTTCTACCTGTCAGTGGCAAGTCTAAGCTCAACAAACTTGAATCGTTTTCATTTTTAACAAGTATCCTGAACTGCAGAACTTATGTAATTAAGAAATAAATAATATTCATGATTGTATAACTTAAAAGACCACATGTACCTGTTGTGAAATAATTCAATTGTGGTCATGTGAACTTTGCGTTTTGGTTCAGGATACTAAGAATGAAGATTAAGAGAGTTAAGAATGGTGAAGAATTAATATTATTTTAGTAAGTACTTTTGAAAAGTGTGTTTCTGATATAGCCTTGCAATTGTCTCTCCTTTCATACCTCCCATCCCCAACAAATTTGAGTGCTCACAACAGTCAGATGGCAGTTAAGTATATTTTTTTTGTTTTAGTCTGCTATGACTGACTGACTATGTGTGCTTTATAGTTTCATATTTTACAGATAACATTGTCTTCACATCAATTAGAAATTTTTCATTATCCCATTAAATATAAAATTCACTTTTGAAAGGTGAATGGTACTTCCACTGGCACTGAAGTGACTAACCAATTTTTGACAGCACCTCCAAAATGCTCTATGTCTACCACCAAGAAAGGTAAGGGCATCTGGTACTTGGGAGCATTACTGTTTGCAGTTTCCCCTTGAAGATGCACACCATCCTGAGTTGGAAATATTATTATTTGTTCATTGTCATTTGGTCTCAATCCTGGAACTTCCTACCCATCGAGACTGAGGGTACCTTGAGTGCAGGGAACTTGAAAGGGAAATGATGAGAGGGGATTGCAGACAGAAGTGGGAGAAGGTTTGGCAGAGTTTGGAGAGAGTGGGAGATTTGAGGCTGATAAAATGGGTAATAGGTTGTACTTGGAACCAAACTATAGAACGGGGCATTATAAGATAACAGCCTCTGGGTTTCCCCCCCCCAGCAACATGCATGGGATATGCAGACTGGGGAGGTGAATATGTGGCTGAACTAACAGTGTGCTTCTATTTTCTTTGACGTTTGCTCTTGAAATTTTGTTGTGAAGAAGCTGTGCTATTGGGATAGTTGACACGAACATGGTTGGGACTAGTGTTCTAGTAGAAAGGATAAATTTTGCAGTTGTGAAGACAAGTAATGAGGGAGTGGGAGTGTGGTGCTTGGGTGAAGAAGCATTTGTAATGAGAAAGTTAAATGTGTTTGCTCTAATAGCCATTATAGAGACGTGCTGCAAGATAACCAAGACTGGTAACTTTATATTCCAGGGTAACTTGGTGGTGTAGAAGGGTAGAGAATGAAACATTTTGGGTAGAGATTAGAAATAATGGTGCAAGGAAATCATTGGTGCCACTATAAGTGGCTCTAGGTTTGATACCATATCAATCAAGAAATGAAGATATGTACCAAAGGTAATACAGTAGTCATGGATTCTTAAATATTCACACATTAGCTAACTCACATTACCAAATGTAGTCCTGACAACTGCTTTCAAGACAGTTTCTCAGAATGATATCAAAGGGACATGTTATTTAGATCTGGTCATGTATGATAAAATTGGATTACTTTATATTTTCAATTGTAAAGGATCCATTGGGTAACAATGATAGATTTTCCTGTTTTGTTTGAGAGTGACAAACCAAGTATGAAACTAGGATTTTACACTTAAAGGTAGTCTAATGGGAGAATTGGTTGACGTAGATCAGAAAATTGGATTAAAAGAAATGATGGTAAATAGTGGTAGATATTGGAAGAATTCTTTCATTATTCTGAACAAAGATTCCACTGTCATAATATAAATTCTCCATGGGTAAGGGAATCCATTTGCAGCTAGAGATGTATATAAAAAGACTTCCATTAGGCACAAAGAGAAGGCTTGTAAAGTTGTGAAGAATGGTAAACTGAGGGTATGGAAAATTTTAGAAACAAACCAAGGATGATGAAAATAATTGAGGAAGAGTACAGAATGAGTGTAAAATAGCAAGAAATATAAAAACATTGTATGAGCTATAAGTTTGTGAGAAGAAACAATAGAAAAACTAAAGTTTGGTCACCAGCTGAATTGGAGGAATTAATAATGGGATAAGAAAATAGTGGTTAAACAAATATTTTGCATCGTACTACACAAAGGAAGCCATTGAAAGCATACAAAAAGTAATAGAGAATGATAGGGGAAAAGGGAGGAATTTAAAAACCCATTGTCGCTGGAGAAAATACTACTGGCTCGATTTCATTGGCGGGGGGTGGGAAAGACTGATAAATCCTCTGGATCTTTATGGCTTGAATCCTTTTGGTTCTGAAAGAAGATGCATTGGTTCTGATCTTCCAAGATTCTCCTGTTTAAGAAGTGTCCTGGCAGATTGAAAAATGGCAAATGTAATATCACCATTTTAAAGAAAAGAGAAAATGGGGAAATACAGACCAGTAAACCACTATTTTCTTATTCCCATTACCAGAATCAATTTTATTATCACTGACACTTGTCATGAAATTTGTTGTTTTGCAGTAGCAGTCCAGTGCAAGACATTAAAAAAAACTAAGTAGCAAAAAAAAAGTGCAGTAGAGAAATAACCAGCTAGAGTTCATACAGCGTTCAGAAGTCTGATGGCGGAGGGGAAGAAGCTGTTTCTAAAATGTTGAGTATGGTCTTCAGGCTCCTGTACCACCTCCCTGATGGTAGTAATAAGATGAGGGAATGTCCCCGATGGTGAGGGTCCTTAACGATGGATGCCAGCTTCTTGAGGTACCACTTCTTGAAGATGTTCTCAATGATGGGGAGGGTTGTGCCCGTGGTGGAACTAGCTGAATCTACAACGCTCTTTCGATCCTGCACATTGGAGCCTCCATACCAGGCAGTGATGCAACTAATCAGAATGCTGTGCACTGTACATCTGCAGAAATTTGTAAGAGTCTTTGGTGACGTACCAAATCTCCTCAAACTCCTAATGAAGTAGAGCTGCTGGCATGCCTTCTTCTTCCACCGATGCCAAATTTTCATGGAAGCCTAATGAGTTCCCAAATGACCTTCAGGGAAGGGTATCACCTGTCCTTAAATGGTCTGGCTTTAACCGTGTCTTTCCGACACCCTCTGAAGCCACCTGCAAGTCATTCTGTTCCAAATCAAAACACCGACCGACCACCTTATAGAAAACAGGGCAACTGGGGTGGTGACTGTGGTCTCCCGAGAGTTGCCAAACCTCCCTGCCTCACTTACTGTGCAGCCATTGCCTTATGAAGCCACTCTAACTTTTATCTTGGTGTGCACATTGACAGAAACAGCTGGGAGCTTATGTTTTTGAAGAAAAGTAACCAGACCGCGAATATCTTTTAATCTCCTTGCCTAATTTGCACTTTGCTTTGTTCGATGCATTTTTAGTAAGTCAGTCCATGAAAGGAAGGCAGAGCATGTCCAGGAGCCGGGCTAACATGTTACTTCCTCCAACCTGTGACTATTCTGTTATTCCACCCCGAGGACTGCCGACTCCTGCCCACAGGGTACAGAGAGGTGATGATCACTGCTGGTGGGGGAGGTAGAAACAGGACTCACAAACAGGAACTGATGTGGCACTTGAGGGAAGATAATTCACAAGGCCACTTGGAAAGAGGAAAGAGATTGACTGGAAGGCTCTACAAAGATCCGGTGGAACGAATAGAGTCCTGTGCTATAATGATTCTATGATATAATGGTTGCATCACCGCCTGGTACAGAGGCTCCAATGCACAGGATCGCAAGAGGCTGCAGAGGGTTGTAAACACAAGAGATTCTGCAGATGCTGGAATCTGGAGCAACACA
>JARFYF010000029.1:14624230-14636173 GCA_030265395.1 Rhina ancylostomus | reverse complement strand
AGTTCAAGAGATTGTTAGATAAGCATATGGAGGAATTTAAAATAGAGGGATATGTGGGAGGAAGGGGTTAGATAGTCAAGTGTGATTTGAAAGTCGACGCAACATGGTGGACTGAAGGGCCTGTATTGTGCTGTATTCTATGATGAGCTGATAAAAGATTAATCTCAGGTATACAAACTTAGATGGTATGGGGATTAATTTATGTTGAGTTAGCTGATCTTAGCTGAAGTATCATTTTCAGTCTTAGACCTATTTTAGTGATGACTGACCAGATTGACTTCCCAGATTTAGGAATATCATCTCGGCAATTTTTTCCATTTGGGCAACTTTATAATCCTTTCTGAAACATTTTTCAAACATCCAAAATTATATCCTATCCTGTTCTGTCCTTGCTGCCAATCCTGAAGTACCTTAAATTTAAAATTCCTAATGTAATTGACTTTAAGTTCAATTAGTCCATCCTTCTATTCACTCCTTTTCTTCAGTTATGCTTAAAACCATGATCTTTGACTTGGCTTCTTACCTGATTGTGCTCCTTTTGACACAATTTATTTTGATATACCTCTGGACCTCCTGTGCATTTAAAACACCTTAGCAAGTTAAGCTTAAAAGAAACATTTAAACCTACATATCACTCCCAATGCTCCTTTTAACTTTCTTGGATCCTACTTTCAAATCTTCTGATTTACTCCACGCTGGCAGCTATCCTTCATTGCAAACCTACAAAATGTGTCTGTAGTAATTGTTTACCAGTTATCATTACAAAAGATTTTTTTATTTCCCAGTTGACCATATCAACTAGTTCAGAACTATGCACCCATTAGCAGTCCTCGAAACCACTTGAACCAATTTTAAGCAATACAGAGCCATGTATTTCTATAAACTCAAAAATGAGAGTATCCACTTAATGACAATTTAGACTCCATTTGTAAGAAAAGCTCATTTTCTTGATCTATGATAATTGAAAGGAGGCCAGATTAACCTGGGAGATACCAGGTTTGTATCTAGCAGTACAGCTGAATATTGGAGACTTCAAACCTTTGCACTTTATTTAATTATTTAAAAGTTTTTTTGAAATTTAGAACAAAAACTGAAAATGATAATAACGCAACAGGCCAGTTAGCATCTGTGGAGAGCAGACAAGTTGGTGCTTTAGGTGTGATCCCTCCATCAGAGGCGGAAAATTGAAATGCAATGAAACAGATTCAAGGAGTGCTTGGTGGAAAAATAACACTTGTTAAAAACATAGTTGGATATTTCTACCAGTTGATGGGAAGAAGTGTGTAATACATATTGAGAAATAATGTGTGAAAAGATAGGCAATGGGAACTAAAAGGTGAGTAAACAAGAGAAGCTGAAATGGTTCTTTACTCATTTTTTTGATATATGGATGTTGCTGGCCAAGGTCTTGAATAGCTGCTGTACCTCTGGGGAAGGTACTCCCATGGTGCCGATGGAGAAAAGATTCCAGGATTTGGATGCAGAGGTGAAGAAGAAACTGAAAGATATTTCCAAGTCAGCATGCTGTGTGACTTGGAGAAGAACATTTAGATAATGGTGTTTCCATGATCCAGAAGCCCTTTGTCACCCTTGGTGGTAGAGTAGCCTAGGCGAGTAACTGCAGTGCATTTTGCAGATGGTACATTCTGCAGGCACTGCACTAGCGGTGGAAGAAATGAATGTTTATGGTTGTTAATAGCGTTCGAATCAAGTGGGCTGCATTGACCTAGATGGGTGAAGCTTTTTCAAAGTTGTCATTATTGGAGCTGCACTTATCCAAGCAAATGGACTCTCCAGTGTGGAAAGTTAAGTAGAAAAAGTTCTGATGAATTATTATCTTGTTGAAAAAAGTGTTTTGGCTTCTGGATAACGATAAAGCAGGAGGGGAACGAGGGGGTTAACGGATAGATGACACATCTGCTCTACTGCTTCATACATTATAGGCCATGGGCCAAACACTACTTCTGGAGAGAGAAATTTACATGAGCTGCATTTTCTGCTCTCAGTTCCAGCTCTCAGAATGTAAAATGAAATGTAGAGAAATCACTCAACAAGCTGCCACATCTGACCTGACAAACCTCAATATGGCTAAATAGCTGGATTTGCTGGATTTCTTCTGAAGTACCATCTGTCATCTATATTTAAACTTTAAGATGCCAGTGGGACCTCCTTTTTTAAATCCTGTTTAAAAATGGTTAAGGCATTGTGGGGGAAACCATTGCAAGAATTCCATGTACTGAATCAATCAAAAAAAACTTTATAAGTCTGATGTTGGTTTCTGCTCTAGCTAACACTTCCCACAGAGCTTATACAATGGGAATTGAAAGAATCAAGGCCTCGTGACAATGGTTCATTACGTGAATCTCCTCAAAGATTCTTCTTATGTGCTGACTACCATGTTTCTCTCTTAATGAACATCATTGAAATTAAATAGCTAAGTTGTTTGACTCCACCACAAGAATCAATACTGTATCTGTAATGTTTTTGACAGATTTAAAAAATGCACTATAAAAGTCATTTTCTTTTATTTAAACATGTATATAATTATTACAGTTTAGTGCCAACTGAATAATTTTTTAATCAGTAATCCCAGAGCCACTACTTAAGAGAGATTAGTGAATATTTTTTCTCTGGTAAATGTCTTTTTTTTTTGTCTGTAAAGGTATTAAAGAAAGAAGATAACGTATCATGGCCTGGGACTCTGGCTATTGTCCATTCCTATCTTGCACATAAAGCAGGTATGAAAATGTAGCGTTATGTTGAATGGTGACTGTAGTAAGTAGCACAGAACAATTACGGGTTCATATTCAGGATCTTACTGATATTTACGCTGTCCTTCCAGGGAGCGTGTGTAGATTTCAGTTTGTAACTGAAGCTTAAAATGCAAAACATTGATTGGTAACTCTTAGGGTTACCCCGTTTCTATTTAAATTTTTGCAAGCATTTCTTTAACAAACCAATCCTTAACAAAAACTTTGCAACAGGAAGAATTTCTGTTCATCTAGAACTTTTAGCATAGCAAAACGTAAGGCACTATGTAGGAGTGTTATTAATCCAAATCTGACATAGGGTGATATTAGGCCAAATGATCAAAAACTTGGTCAAAGAGGTAGATCTTAGGGGGCATTTTATAGAAGGAGAGAGAGTTAGTTAGAAAGACAAAGAATCAGGGAGTGAATTACAGAATTTTACGTCTTGTCAGCTGAAGGCACAGCGGCCAGTCATGAAATAATTATGTTCATGAACATAAAGGTCATAATTACAGGAATACAAATACCTCCTGAGAATGAAAGGTTGGAGGATATGACTGAGATTAGAGAGATTTGAAAGATTGCTTGAGAATGTTTGTATCTCAGCATTGCTTAACCCTGTGTTACTGTAGGTTGGCAAGGAGAGGGGTGGAATGTAAATAGGACATGGTGTGAGTTAGCATGTGGCCAGAAGAGTTTCAACTGGCCTGAAGTTTACAATGGATATTAAAAGAAGGCTGGACAGGAGAAACTTAGAACAGTCAATTGTGATGATGAAAATACACTGAGGTTTTCAGTGGCAAATGCACTGAGGCAGGATTAAAGTTGGACACTATTACAGAGGAACTAGGTGGTCTTAGTAATACCATTAGGTGATAGGAATCTCACCTTGGAATCAATTTGACATCAAAGTTGGAAACGGATTCAGAGAGGGGTGAAGTTGAGGCTAACTAATGGAATTTGTGGAAGGGACAAAATTTTAATGAGACAAAGTTTCTGTTCACCCAGTACTAGATGTTGCAGTTTAACAATTTAGAGACATTGGAAAGGTCAGAGATATGGTGCTAAGTTGAGGTATATGTGGAATCTAATGCTGTCATCCCTCTGGCAGAATGTTGAAAACCTGTAATATTGTTTTCTCATGCTTTGGAAAGGACAATTTTGGCAGCATACAAAAACCTGTGAAGGATCTATTCCCAATTAGAAAATTTCACATCTAGGTAAACTGGCTGTATTATGAATGAGGACATCACAGTAATCAGAGGAATCCTGGGTGAAACGGCGAGGGTGAAGAGAAACGAATGAGGAGAGAAACTACACAAACTTGCGGAAGCATTTTGATAGAAGAAATTGACCAGTGGTTAGATTTTCATCCATTGTGTATCATCTACTGTTTCCTTTTATCATCATTGTTTCCAGAAAAGCTGATCAATCTAGGCCGCGTCTAGCTTCATAATCTGTTATTGTCATTTTATATTGGGAAATGTCTATGAATGCTGATTTCACTTTAGTTCCTTGGAGTCATAAAGTCCACTGTCTCATGATGCTGTCTTGCAGAAAAGTAAGATCTGTTAAACAGAAGGCAAATCAGCTTGAATATCTGTAAATATGGACTATGAATTTGGGTGGAAGCTGCCTAGAGTAGTTTGTGATCTTGCAGGTATAAAGGAGTTTAATTAACATAAACACCTGAAATCAGGACAGTGTGGGCTTAATTAACCTCTGCTGTTTTAATACAAGTTGACTTCTTCCCACAGTTAAGTCTGGAGAAATCCCTCAGGTTAGGGCCTCAATAATGTAATCAGTATTCACTTTTAATCAAACATTTGTGAACGTTAATAGAAATGTGTGGAATAACAACATAATACTTATTCATAATTTATTATTCATTGCTTTTTAATGTAAATAAGATGCTCTTGGTTATTCTTCAGAATCTCTGAATTTTGACATACTGATTAAAGATAAAGTAATTCAGCTGATAGAAATCAAAATCATTAAGAACAAAGCCACTTTGTAAGACTTTCATTTGATTTGTTCTGTAAATTTGTGTGCCAGTACAGAGAGAACTGCAGTAAATGCTTGTAATTGCATGTGCCTGCTGTGAAATACACACCGGTGTTAAAATGATTAGGTTTAGAAACTGATATTATTTTATAAATTATTGTTATTTCAACAGTGAAGGAAGAAGAGAAAAGGAAACTGTTAAAGCGAGGTACCGAGTTAAAGAGTGAACATGAACAGCTGGAGGAGAAGGACAGATTGCTAAGTAATGCTGTCACGGTGAGACTGTATACTTATAACAGTCTTTTATTTACTGGCTGTGGTCAAATGACTAAAATCTATTATGAACCTTTATTCCCTTTCCACTTCCTTTCTATTCATGTGCACAAACCTCTTATCAGTTACTGCATAAAGTAAGAAGTGTGTATTTGTGTTATGGGATGCCAGCTGTATTTTCTTTTTACTCCTAGTAAAAAGAAAGTACATGTGGCATCCCAATATACAAATATACACTTTGCTTTTACATGCAGTCACCTAGAAGTGCAGTAGCATCATGTTTATAGTCTGTAACAGTTGGAAGTTCAGACTGACTTATTGGATCTTGCACATGGTTTTTTTATAACAGTAATCAACTTGGGGGTTTTATTATTCATGGATGGCAAACTTTGAAAAATTAATACAACAGGGCTAAATTAGTCTATTTGCTTGCATTAGCTGAATTTTCACTTAACTAGGTGCACACGTGTGGTTCCAGACTAGATGCTGAGTAAAAGAAACTTGTATATTGCAACATATTTTCTTTAACTAATAATGTGATTGTGCTCTTTAATATTCTAATTACAAAGATTTTGAATGTGTCTGTGCCCAGTCTGTATTCCATTGGGATGAGTTACTGTGAAAGGTAGGTGAGGAGCAAACTAATTTTTAAAAATTGCTGGTTATGTTGCCTAAATAATTCCAAATATGGCATAAATTTTAAGTACAAACCAAAGATTTCATAAAATTAAAACCATTTTTTAAAAAATACAGAAATAACAAAATGTAGTTTGGGCAGCAGCTGCAGGAGTTCATGTTGATGACCTTTCATCAGAACTCTGTTTCTTTTGCTAGAGGTGTTGCCTGACCCTAAGTATTTTAAACAGTTTTGCTTTTGTTTCAGATGTCTATTTGCAGTATTTTGTAGACCTATTTCTGTCTTCCAAATATGTGTAATAGAAGACTATAACAGTAGAGTACTGATTTGAGGGTTATATACTGACTGAAAGCACGTTTAAATAATATTGGTGCATAACAAAGCTTTTTGAGATGTAATACATATGCTGCAGTTCAATAGTGTGGAATATCCATTAAATCATGGCAGCGTACAGTCCTGTCTATAACCCTTGCATATTCTCACGTTATTTTGTTATACTTTTTTATACATAAAATGTAAATTCCTTTTACCACTTCCATTCAATTTTAACTACTAGCTTTCACCATTAAGATCTGATGATCATGCAAAATAATTTAAAAATTACTTCACAGTAAAACTTTTCAAATTCATTTAATTTTATACTGTTAGCAAAGTTTAGTCATCCTAATGAAATTGGATCTAGAGTTTTATTTTGGTGGGGGCATGTGGGCAAAAATGTTAAAAACAATGAAGTAATGTTTACAAGATATTTGCGGTTGGAATGCTGGGTGCAATTATTTGTTGTAAAGAAAAATATTAATGTCATGGAAAGGAAATAGTAAATAGATTATCGACCATGTATGAGAGACCTTGTACTTAAGGAGAGACTTGAAATCTTTTAGTTTTGAGTGTTGTGAGTGAGCTAAGTAGTGAAATATTCGTCTTGACATTTGGCAAGTTAGGAAGGAGAGCCCATACTCAGGATCACCACTGAGGAAATGAAGGGTAGTGTTAAAATAATTTCATTTACGATGAAAGACTGGACGTATTTTACCAGGAGTAGCTATTGAGACGAAGATCACAATTTGATTTAAAAGGAAATTGGATGGGTTTTCAAAAGAATAGAGGTGGGGGTGTGTGATTTGTATTTTGAGTAGTCACTTGATTAGATATGATGGATGGAACAGCCTTATTCTGTAATTAGATTAAAATGTCTAGGTGAGAATACAGACTCAAACAGCGATTTGTTGGGGTTCTGTACAGCTCACCATCAATCACTCAGATGTGCCAGCTGAAGAACTTAAGTTGTCTAACCTTTTATTTATTTAACAGAAATGTCTAGAATTGAAAACAAGCCTCATAGCTAAACAGAAAGGAACTCGGGCCTCCCTGGAACGTGTGAAAACTCTGATTAGACTGATGCAGAGTGAACAAGTGATCCAGGTTACAATGATGACAACCACAGCCACCTCTCGAGCATCCCCATTGGTTTCCCTCCCATGGATCAAGCCTTCAGCTGCGGCAGGGACCCCTCCCGCCCCCTTGAAGCAACAGTCACAAGGAAAGAACTAAAGGAACTGGGCAAATCCAGATTTAATTATTGTTGTTTGGGAATATTTACACATTTTTATGTGCAGAAACTGAGGGGTGTGATAACTGATCAATGCAGTACGCTATGCAGACAATGTTGGAGCAAACATGCACCATGCAGGTAGTTTGTACTGTGATTGCAGTCCTTTAAGCCACTACTTTGAAAGCTAAAGAGATTTTAATTTTTTTATTTTTTTATGTTGGCCTTAACTTAGATTCTGGAACCAGAAAATGGCCGATTTTAAAAGAAAACATTTTTTCACTTCTCCACAGCAGGTGTTTTGAACACTAGTTTTCCTCATGGGAGAGGGAAGGAAACAAAACCATAAGCATTGGAATCCACTGCAGTAGACTGACAATTACCGCAACAAAGCTGTAACATAAAGCATTTTCCAGTGAAATGGGAATCTGTTTTTAGGACTGTACATTACTGTAACTAAGTTCAAACATGCAAATACTCGGTTAAGACGATGTCTGACATATTTATTCAGGTGACGCGCAAAAAAACGGTTTTATTGTGTATGTATGGGTCTTCAGAGCATTCAAACAAAGTTTAATTTTTTCAGTATTAATATAGGTAAGAAACATATAAAATAAAGTATGAGGTTAGTATTTAAAGTGGGACAATAAGTACAGTATTTTCCTGCTGATGCCTATGAAACATGTTTTATCAAGTATTTAAAGGGTACAACTGCAAAACTTATTTTGCAACTTATCTTACTGTTGACATTTTTGTGCAGACCAATCTTTAAAAAGTATAGTGGGTATTTTAGGAACGCTGTGTTTTCTTTCTTTTGCTTTTTTTTGAAGTACTGTATTTGTTTGCCAGATTTATATTTAAAAATAATGCCAAAAATGTGTTTCCTCCTCCAGTACTGTATTTGTATCACAGAAAAGTGACAATTTAAAGAAACCCTGGGATAGTGATAAAGTTGAGGGGTGTTGGGGAAGGAGGGGAAATATCTGCTTCTTGGTACATGTAACTGCCTCAGACTCGTAACAAATAATTGGCACTGAAAATGTTGATGCTGGAGTCAAGTATCACAAATTATAAAAAGGTTTACCACTTTTTGTAGACCTCCTGAGCTATTTATTAAATAATACTCCAAGAGCATTGACTAATTTAGACAGCTACTTGATTCACTAGCTAGTCTTCCTGATATTTAAAAGTAAAAGGTTCTGCACCTTGGGAGGCCACAGCAGTTTGGCATGGGAAGCTTTAGGCCTGCTCTGGCAGTGCATGGTCCCTTCAACCATTTTCACAATTCCGGGAAAAACTGTGCAGTACAATGCAAATCTATTTTATTACAGTCAACACGTCAGTGAACAAGATTTTATATTCTTTTACTGGTGAACAAAAAAGAAAACCACAAAATGCTATTGGTGTAATGCCAATATGCATTTTGATGTGGCTTGCAATGTAAATGTTTCAGGTTAAATGTTTTTTGATGACTAAAGAGAAACAAATCGTTAAGTTATAAAATATTAAGCAGTTGAATTTTTTTTTGAAGGGTGGGGTGGTGGTTGGTGACGAAGTCTTGGCCTGCTAGTTTAGTTCAAAAAGACTGTCCAGTGGATAGTGTGCATCAAAGTGAATTAATCTTAATTCTGCCAATGTAGTTCTTTTTTAAAAAAAAAATTAAAACTGAATTGTGAAATCTGCTTGTACATGCTTTATGAAACCATTTTCTATCAGGTAACTACATCCCGTACTTCAGTAAAAAGGATGTGTTAACTTTCACAATGTGTGGCTTCAAAGCATATCTAATCAATCAGTCACTTAACATTCTTTTTGCATATCCTGACTTTCTGAATCTGCTTTCTAATTATTCTTTGTAGTATTACACAAAAGATGTACACACTTGAACATACAAATTTTAAGTATCTAAAAGGAAGAAACTTAAAAAAAAACTTCCTCTGCTGACTCCTTTAACACTCTGTATGGACTCTGCAAATAAAATGTTTGGTGTGCTATCTCTACTCATGGAAAGCTTCATGTTGTCCCAAATGAAGGCAAAATGTGTGGTTGTAGGACAAATTAGCCCCATGTAGAATTCTTCTGGCCCCAATAAATTGACATTTGGAAATCACACATTGCTTTTTAGTGTGCTTTAGGTGTGAACCACACAGGAATTTCTTTTTGTCATTCTGAGAATTCAAGATTTTGGATCCACCTCAATAATTATACAGAAATCTTATCAAAATATAGGTAGTAAAGCTGCATTATTTTCAGAGTGAAATGCAAACAGGGACCATGGGGACAAATTATACAGTGTTTCGTCTGTGGGTTAGTTTTTTTTAATCCTCTCTTTTTGGAATATCTGACCACAAGTGGAAAAGCCAAAAATTATTCAACGTGCTCACTTAAAAATCTGGATATCTTCTGCATGGAGGGCCATGCCCATGTCCTCTCGTTTTAGAAATCAGAAACATTTCTCAGGTAGAGGCAAACCAAAACAGATGATCGGAGTGCATGATTGGTGTAGGCCCCAATCCTAACGTGGAGTTGTACTTTTTAAAACAAAAACTGTAGTATTCCTTTTTATGACAACTTCAAGGAAAACTTTAAAGGAACAGTAAGTGTAATTGTGTTCCAAACAGTTGTGATTTGACAGTAGCTCTCTAGCAAGTGCCACTTTAATTTTATTAGTATTACTGTATAGTTTTTATTTTTAAGTGGATGTCTACTATGGAGGAACTGGCTGGAAAAGTAGATTTTTTAAAATTATGTGCAGAAATCTGATGCACAAGTAATGTGATTGGATTCTAAATTATCAGGGTGTGGTTGAGTGGATAATTGAAATGCTTAAGTGTAGTTAAGGTTTTTGAAGTCTTTAATTTTTAGTAGAATGTTCCTTAAGGAAGATTTGCTAAGATAATAAATCAATTACAATTATAAAGTAGAAAAAAAATAGAGGGGATTCTGTTGCATGATTTTTCTAACATGGTGCAAGCATGCACAAAAAAAACACTCAGGCTTCTCAAAAGCACATTGCGTTCAGTGCAAAGGTTTTGACAGCATTCCAAATGTGTTGTAGTGTATTGAATGCGTGACCTGTTACCACAGCAGTGGAATAATCTTGCACTAACTATCCTTAGGTGCCATACATAAAGAGCCTTAAGTAACAAATTTATTTTGCAGTTATTTTAAAATCTCATTACATATTCATGTACATCTGAAAGATGGGCAAGGATCATTTGAAATATTATTTTATTCATGCTTTCTATTATGTTGCTAAACAAAAAGACTATACAGAGAAATACACTGGAAGGAACAATTTGTATTCATTGTTCATTTATTCTGTCTTCATGGTATATTCACTCTTCTGCCACAAATACTATTTCGTAGTATATAATCTGGTTTTGTTTCATGGATAAGTGATTTACTTGAGTAAGTAATCCACAACTTATGCAGATATTATATATGGACAACAGATTTATTTTAAGAGATGCAAAATAATAAAATGTGTTTCATTTGTGTTGTAGATATATTTGTTGTTTTTTCCCTTCTACATGGGCCTTTTTAAATCCCTTAGCCAACAAGCATGCAGAGTGCCTTTAAAGGCAGAATTTTAAAAAGGGGAAAAAGCACAGCCAAATCACCTTTACTATCTTTCGATTTTTACTTAATATCAAATCATTGTGCATTGTAAATACACCTACAAATATATGGTAGAGTTTGTGATAACATTACACTGGGATGGGTGACTAGGTTAATTGGTGTACAGAAAACACAATTGAGAGCAGGGTGCCTGCTCTTCAAATTTAAGAAGGTTCTCTTACCAGAGCAGAATTGAGCAGATTAAAATGGAATTAAGAAATGTTGTTGCAATGGTTTGTGTAAAAGATGTTTTAAACACTAAAAGGAAAAAAAAATTAAACAAAAATAGTATTGCATCATTGTACAATTAGTCTTTTTATTTGATCTATTTTCACTGAGTTTCTTCAAACATTTGTTGGATGAGATTTATTCTGGTAGTTCATGGTACTATTAGTTCTAACCTGGGCAACATAGTGCATCCTATTATAGTTCTATGCAGATTTCTAATACCATCCTCCTCTCAATCCTCTATATTGTACAAATAGCCTGAAGACAACTCTTGCTCATATTTTACCACCATTTCTTGGCACCCTCTCAAATAATAATCATTTTGAGCCAGGCTGTGATATCTTTGTGGTTTTGCTTGCTTTTGTTTTAGTTTCGGTCTGTTCTAACTATCCAAAATGGAAGTCCAGCTATGAAAACTTTCTTGTTGCTTGTATGCATGGAAGATTTAGATGGTTGTTGTGCTTTACTTTTTCCTCTAGAAAATACAACATGATTGCACACTAATCACTGGATGGGTGATTTAGTTAAAGCAAAAAGTTTTCAAAATATAGATTTCAGTAATCACTATTGAATGAATCTATGGTTAGATATTTGTAAGAAAATTGATCAGTATTATGCTGTTCTGCTACTTTGACATTTGTGGCTCTGCCCATGGTATGTGGAAGGTAAAAGTACAAATATGTCAAATGGATTTGTGAGCATTTTGTTATAAGATATGGTACCACAGCAATAAGAAAATTAAAAAACGTTTTTTTAAAAAGCCTACCACCAGATGCAGAAAGTGTTCAGATGACAGATTTGTAAATAAATTACATTTCTTATTGCAACATCCATGTATTTATAAATGCTTCATGTTATGGCAAAAATATTCAAATGAAAAA